>JAKSZP010010683.1:0-155903 GCA_022478985.1 Massospora cicadina
TATACTGATACTGTATCCTCAACAAAGCCACACCTTAGAGTGCACACTGTGCAGAAGAAGTCAGCACCTGATTAATTTCACCTACCTCAACAACTTAAAAAAATTAACCTGTACCTCCCTCATATCAGCCTGAAGGAGTTTCTGTCACAAGATTCTTGAACGATACTATGATCTCTGCTAGCCTTAGCGACCTGTGAAAATATAATCCTGCACTCCGTCAAGATCTTCATCAAGCAATTTGAATGACCCAACTCATATTCGGTGCAGTAAAACCCTAAGGAACCCTGTTCAATAGTTTCAGCACACTGCACTCTGTTGGATCTCTTTTTGGTTACACATTTTAATCATCTTAGACACTGGCTCATCAGCCAACATCATTAAAAAGTTCCCTCTAGATATTGGCTACAAGGATATAATACACAGTGACATGGTATTTCTCATAGCTGGAGGACACAAAAAGACTACTATGGACAAGCTTTTGCTTTACCTGTTGAGATTGCTGGTAAAATTAGATCTATTGATGCTGTTGTTTTTACCATGACATTTCCCTATGTTACTGTCCCAAAAGACCCTGAAAGAACTCATCATTCACGTGAACTTTGATAGCAACCAGTGGTATACCCGGTATGATGATAGAATAAAAACCATCAAGGTCTCCTACTCCAATGCTTATGCCCAATAAGAATGCCCTGCCCAAATCTTCATTTACCTCTGTTCTGAGTTAGATGACCAAATCCAGACCTTGAGCTTATTAAACACCCAGAAAACTCAGTTAATCCACCTCTTAGAAAAGTATCCTGATTAACTATCATGATGGCAATGACACCCCTCTCACCCTAAGATCTTACCACATAAATGTGGGAAATGCAAAACTTATAGCCAAACGCCCCTATCAACTTTCCCAAGCCCGTGCTATTTTTTTCAAGTGGAGTCAGAAAAGTTGATTCAGCGGTCTCATCTGTCCTTCTCATTCACCATGGGCCTTTCCTGTTGTTGTTGTCCTTAATAAAAATAGCAATCTCAGAATATGCATCAACTATATCATGCTAAGCTTTTCTTTCCCATAACAATCACTTTAGTTACTACGATTTAAACGAAAAGCAATTTTTGATAATCACACAGGAGAGATGGGCGAATTTATTAATAAATCTAATACAACCTGGGCGAGCGCCGCATCAAGAGGTGCGCAAAAAGGTGCACCTAAGGGCAAGAAATGCCCGGGAGGGGGACCAGGAACCCAAGCCGCCAAGAAACCACAAACTCAGAAACCATCCAGGTTTATGGTATTTACTATAAAAACAAGATCAATACATCTATATCCAATGTAACCAACACCTTTCAAAGGTGGAACATGGGCTCTGACTCTTCCTTGGGGATGAGTCCCCAACCCTGTGGGAGAAAACATGTGAGGCACAGCCCTCCCTTTTCCTCACGCGGTATATGTCACCACCAACAACATGGGCCATGGCTGGATCATTATTGGTTTTGAAACAGCCAAAGAAGTGGAAGCTGCAGCAAAAGTCTGCATCAAAATTGCCCTTCCCAAGGGCAAAAAAATAGTGCACACCGCGCGCACCAGATGGAACAAAGTGAAAACTTTGTTCATCTCCTTTGACTTGCTCCCTACCAACCTTCCTCGTAAGGTAATTGAGGAGGAGCTCCCTAAAGGGCTCATAGCCTATGGAGAAATTATGCAACTCAAATTACAACGATTTCACCTGATGCTAACCCTGTGCACAGGCAAAGCTATCGCCGTGATTAACCCATTCCCTGAGGTGGAAGATGACTTATCAAGAATCCCCTGCACAGCAGAGTTTCACTTTGCAGATGGGTGACAGTCATCCGCATTCTGAGTTACACCAGAACGCGCACCACCTATATGCAACCACTGCGGTTCATTGGGACACAAGGAACACGCATGCCCCGTGAAGGAGGGCTTAATGGAAGCAGGCTACTGTGAGGAAGCCATGGACAAAAGTAATAAAAACTTCGCCAGAATGACCGATGGCCAACACCCATTCCACTGAGGTGAAGATGGACTTTACTCCATCGTGGACCCAGTTACACATAAACAATGCAAGGTGGCACAAAAAGCCCACAAGCGGGCAGTGGCCGAGGTGGCAGCACATGTGGAATCATCTATTGACCCCAGACAAATTTAAGAGGACATAGCAGATATACATTGAGACAACCAATCAGAAAAATATGCCCAGGTTGAAAATTTTCACAGCAACTTGACTGAGTCACCAAGTGACACTAATCATGCACACTTTGAGGAACAATTCAGCTGCAATATGGGCGAAAATGCGGTGCAAAATTCTTCAAATTTAAACCCCAAAATTACAGAACCCAATCAGTACCCCACATTGAACCATCATGAGATACATGCGGGAAAAGATAATGCAAATTCCAAAAACTGCAATTCCCGCGAAAAATCAAGTCAGATCAAGGGAACTGACAATATCACTGAAAGAGTTGGAGTACAGACGCGGAGCATGGCCAAAATGAGCCATGGTGGGATAGGGCCAGAGGGTCCTCTCATCCACTCCTGAGGCGCCATGGGCACCTCAGTGTCAATAGGGATGCTAAACATTGCGGGAGCCAGGGCTCAAATGTCCCAAGCCAAAAAGCTGGACTTCCTGCAAAAACCCCTTGTAGACATTTTGGCCATCCAAGAAACCCACTGTCTACAAGGGAAAGAAGGATCCTGGTCAGCCAGGGTCTCACCATCACAATCAGTATGGATGTCTTACTTTGGGGTGATCATCCAAAATAACAAAAAATTAAAAATTACAAACTCCTTGTCATACCTTCACGGCCACATCCTGGTAGCAACAATCACATGCCAAGAGGAAACAATCTCGATAGCATGCATCTATGCACCATGCACTGCAAATGAGAGAAAACAATTTCTTGAAACTGTTCCAACACTTACCCTCCCACCTATACCATCCTGTTGGGTGACTTTAACTGCTGGGAAAACCCCAACATGGACCGATGGCCAAACCCCAGGGGATACCCACTGGGACACATCAAATTCCGCACAATGAAGGCATCTCTTGGCCTCTCGGGTTGGGACCATCTAGTACTAAAAAGGCATCCCTTGGCCTACATGATGCCCTCCCCCAAATCACCACTCCTTTCCCACATGACATGGCCCAACATATGCGAGGGAGCGCTCATATCAATGAGCCACATTGATCACATCCTCATTCCGCAAACCTAACAAACAAGAATTTCCAAATTTGCAACAAAAAAGTCAATTTCTCTGACCACCGACTTATTTCAGTGCAGTTATCGCCAACCTAAACCCAAGCACAGGTGTTGCCCTGGAGAAAGCTACACCTAGAAACATAAAATTACCCAAAATATCTGACCGGGTTGAACATGAGGCCATGAACCAAGAATTCACAGCCCCATTCACATTGGATCCCATTGTAACATGGGCAAATTTCAAAAAGGAACTAATCAACAAAACCCAACATCTTGCATCATGTAAGTACACCGCCAATACAGCCATAATCAGGCGTACCTTGGCAGAACTGGACCACCTTGAGCTTAACACCCTGAGATCCGGTTATAGCCCCAACTGGGGATGCAAATGGGCGGAAATATCCGCCCAACTAAACACCCTCATCTTCGAGCATCAACACAGAATCAAAGTATCAAACAAAGGTAAATTCATAAAGGAAGGCGAAACATGTTTGACATATTTCCTCCGCCAATTCCACTCCTGTGGCAACCAGCCCATGTGCACACAGGTCCGCAAGGCTGACGGCACCGTGGCAACTGACCCTGAGGAGGTCAAGGCGGAAGTACACTGCTATTACACCAAATTTTACCATGATACGCCGACAGACCCACAAAAAATCACAAAATTTATACAAACTGCCGGAATACAAAGCACACCACCAAACTACAATATTCTAAATCCAATTACACGGGAGGAGCTTTGGGATACATTCCGCGGTGCACCACTTAGGAAATGCCCAGGGCCTGATGGGATACCCTACAAATTTTACAAAAAATATTTTCAGCAAATTTCCCTCTCCTATTGGCGTCTATGAACCAGTGCTTGCTGGAAACACGCCTCCTACCTGGTGGCCATGAATCATATGTCATAACCTTATATAAAAAGGGTGCCAAATTGGACCTGGCCAACTGGCGTCCAATCGCACTATCTAATACTGGCAATAAATTTCTAACAAATTTTTTAGCAGCCAGATTAGGCGCAATTTGCCTAACGTCCTGTCACCCAACCAGTTTGGGTTTATACCAGGGTGCTCAATCTGGAACAACATACACCCTGTTGCAAACATATGTCAAACCAAAGCAAATGGAGCCCTGGTCTTCTTAGACCATGAAAAGGCATATGACCGCGTTATTTGGGCATACTTAAAGGAATGCCTACACGCTTTCAAGCTCCCACCAGATTCATAAACTGGGCGATGATCCTTACAGATTCTGCAACCATGGCTTTATGCGGCCTTGGCTTCCTAACTAACAAGATCACACCACACAGAGGGCTCAAACAAGGGGACCCCCTCAGCCCACTGCTGTATAATTTCAGTTTTGATCAACTCCTCCGCATAACTGACTCACGCCTCATGGGCATAACTGCACAAGGCCAGCCAACAGTCAAAGTACTGGCCTTTGCGGATGACTGCGTGGCAGGTATAGCTAACAACAAGGATGCCCAACAGCTGAAACCCTAGGGGAATACTCCATGGTGAGCAACGCATCGCTCAACAAAAAACAGAAATCATTCTCTTAGGCAAGTACACTAACAACTGGGCTATAACACCAGAACCTCAGACCCCCATACGAAGGAAAAACCCACTCATCTTACCTTTAGCATCACCTCCCACCACCACTCCTGTCCGCCACCTTGGGATATGGCTGGAAACAGGGGGATATGGCAATGAGACAATGGAAAGCAACCTACTACAGCGGGTATCCAACTGCATAGCCTCCCTCAAGGGAAGATCCCCAGGACTAACGGGGTGAGTAACAGTTGCTAACTCACTAATTCTCCCAATACTATGGTACCCTGCCCACGTGGTCGCCTTTTCACCCACCTTTCTTAACTTCAATCCGCGCGCTCATCCAGGGCTGGCTGTGGCCCGGATCCCATCCTCCCATATGGATGGAAACACTCTTTGGCCCACGCTCAAGCGGAGGCATGGGACTAATAGATTTTGAGAGCCACGCCAACCGCATCCTGGGTACCTGGATAAAGTAAGTCCTTGCCCCAGACCTCCCACAACAACACTGGTCCAGGGAAGCGAGGACTAACTTCGCACAGGCGCTCAAATTAACCAACCCACATAGCCCACCCAGACTACTATCATACCTTGCTAAACATCCTACCACAACGGGCCCCCATGGAACCCCCCCTCACTTCAAACGAATCCTCCAAACCATCTGCCACATGGGATGGACCGTAGAGAACACTGGCACTGTGCAGGGAAGGGGACGACCCAGCCCCCACTTTAAATTAAGAAATCCAGAGACCACCCCCAGAGAGACATGCTTGCTATGACCCCAACCATTGCTAGAATCAAATACCTAGATGCGTTGGACATCCACTACGACTTAACCACACAGAAGACAGTGTGGAGAATGACGCACCACCCACTCCTCCAGCTGAGGGTAAGAGCAAACGCCTGGTGCTGTCTGAGAAGGACCTATAGGATGGCAGACCGCTCCAATTCCCTCCATGCAACCTGCATAGTATGTGGAGTGGAGGGTTCCCTGTATCACCGCCTAGAAACATGCCCCCCAACCAAAGCCATATGGCAGGAAGTCGCGCGCCTGCTTAAGATCCAAAACGAGCAGGAATTTTCTATATCAAAGAGCCTCCTCGCGCTCCAGATCAAGTCACCAATCCCAACTACCCTCCGCTCCCTAATGATACTCATTGCAATGTGGAAAATCCACACCATTGCCTTAGATGCGTTCAGGGGCATGGTCCCAACCATCTATGGGGTTATCAATAGGTTCCACGTCCACTTACTGGAGCACTTCCAAGCCTGGCTCTATGGATAATATGAGGCCAAGGTAACAGGCACTCATAGAATCGTGGTTCCCACTTTGGTTCCTCTGCACAGACCCCTTACTTCACACCTGCTCTAATGCGGAGGAAACCCCCTTGGAGTAGCGCACCAACCCCCCCATACCTGGCAGTCCCGCTGGCAACAGGGGCAACCTGAATACCCCGGGGTGCCCAATTTTATATATCTTTGTTTTCACACATATTCAGTAATACCCGTCCCCTGGTCGGCTTGCCTCAGTTAAATAAATCAACTATATCATGCTCAACTAAGTAAACAAAATGGATGCATACCCCTTACTGCTTATCTCGGACATACTAAACTCCAGGGGGTGCAAAGTAATTTACCAACATTAATCTTTTCTCTGTATACTATCGATTAATAGTTGACAAAGAATCCATCTCCAAGACTTTCTTTGTGACAAAAGTTGGAAAACTTGAGTATGCCAGAATGCCTTTTGGATTCAATGGTACACTGTGAACCTTCCAGAAAGCCATGGACAATCTATTCTGATACCTGTTGAGCGGATGTGTCTTGGTATCCCTTGACAATATTATCATTTTCTCACTAAACTTCCAGCAGCACTTAAGTGACCTCATAACAGTTTTTTCCTGCATACAGAAATCCAACATCAGTATAGATTGCTCAAAAATCATGCTTTGAACTCAGGAACATAAACTACTTGGCATATCCTCAACCCTGATGGCAAGTGTCAGATTCTGGTGGTTGACTTGAAAATAAACCTTCAACAACCATCAGATCAGGCAACTATCCTTTCAACGCTTATGCTAATGCATATTGCAATTATACAATTAGGGCCAATTATTTCAACGACAATTCATTAAAGTATTTATCATGCGCTCAGGCTGAATACACTTGCATATTATGGCCAACTTATGCATCAAACCTTGGCAATTGGTCCTAATCAACAAAACGCAAACCATTCAATTGTATACAAAATTATATGGGGACAACCCGAAGTTACATTTAAAAGTCCCATGGACAATTAAAATGAACGAACAATGTTTTCAATTTTCCACCTGAGGGCGAAAGTTGTATTTCAATATGCATAATTGGCACAATATCACTTACGTGGACCACCCAAAAGGGGTAACTTAAAGCTATTAAGGAAGAGGCCTGCCAACGTCCCAATTAGGGGGTGCATCATCTTTTTAATTGAGGCCAAAATTTCACAGAAGGTGTGTCTCATCAGCAGTATGACAAAACTGAAATCCTGAAGATCTTAAGATAACTTTGCATGCTTTTATCGCAATTTTTGTACCTGAAATCCTCCCGATTTTAAAAGTATTTTGCCACCAATGAACCTAAGAAAAGGTTTCAGTCATAGGCCAAACTGAGTGGTAAAATAGCTGTTGAAATTTTGTGCTGGAACGTGGCCAGGAGATGTCCTAGAGGTATAAATACCAGCGCCTGGCCTAATGACCATTATCTAATAAATAGCTTTAGTAATGATAATATTTATTTTATCTTTTTCCTAGTTTTTTTATCCCAAATCCCAACCTTGGAGAAGTGTTGACAAACTGGAAGGACTGAATCCCCAGTTTGTATATAATCCTGCCTTTGATGAAGTTCTTGATTACAAAAGAAAAATTACACCCAAAATTGGCCAGAAGAGTCAAGGCGAATTTAATAGGCCTAGTGAGTTAATAGACGGTTCAAATCCCATAAACTACTGGCACTATTGAGGATCAACTATTGGAACTACAGCCCAGATAGATGTGTAGGATAATAAGTTCCAAACAATTGATCCTCAGATTTTGACAACTGGTGCTCACTCAAAAATGTTGACACTCTCTGTTTGGATTCCCATGACCAATTCCTGTCAGAATTGGCCAGATGAGATAGCGACAATGAGATGGAAACAAGCAATAAGGAAATCTCAGATTATTTTAATACTAGCCGCCATGGCTCTGAAGCGGGTACCTCCTACTCCCTGGATCTTATCACAGTGGGGAAGCTCATGCAGATGCAACCAGTCTGATTGATCTTACATTTGCAAGTATAAAAGCTATGCTGGAAACCCTATATCAGGGTTTTAGGATTTGTACTTCACAAATCAATCCCTCCTTCAGCCTGTTCTATTATCTTAAGGATAAGGCACTCAAGATGGAGATATATATGAAGTACTGCAACGCTACCATGGCATCCCTTGCCAAACGTCTCACCAACAGTCAAGCAACTAATGAATTCCTGGTTAACTTTGTTCAACCCTCAATTAAGCATACCCAGCGAATAATTGCTAGACAAAATCTGGAAATCTGGAAACCTACCATATGCAAGGGGAGGAACAATCTTCCCAAAATGCCCTACTGGACAAGCTAAATTGAGTTTTTCTGAAGTCTGAAAGGCAATTGTTGACAATAAAGGACTTGCTAATGAAGCTCATGGGAGATTAAACACCCTTGAGGAGCTTCTGAACGAAGGAGTCCCAAAAATAGCCGCAGAGGTTATGGCCCACCATGGGTTATCACAAGAATGGGTAAAAATTATGAATAACCGCTGTCAAAAGCTGGAAAGCCATTCAGATTACCTATTGTCTCAATCAGAACAACTTACCATACACGCCTCTGCGGGCCAAAGAGATCACCTGGAGTTATGTGGAAAAGCCGATGAATTTGAAGAGTATGTTCGGGCCAAACTGGAAACTATCAACAAAAACTTTGAGGACCTTGCAGCAAAGTCAGCCGTCCCAAATAGGGATGAAGAAGATGTTCAAATCAAAGAGGAATATTCTAAACTTTGGACTGTGGTGTCAAGATTGCAGGCTAGAAATACTGGAATTACTCAGGAAAATTGGGAACTCAGAATGCAGCTATCAACTGTAAATTCCTGAAGAGACAGTATGGACAAAGATATAAAAAGCTTAACAACCAATCTATCTTTATCCAAAGAGGAATAAGCAACCTTAAAAAAGAATTTGAATCCCTCAAACAGCAAGGCTGCCAATGCTCGCCCAACTTTGACAAAAGAGAAGTAGGAAAAAGCTCCGCTTATCTGGCCAAAAAATAGCCTGGGAAACTAACTAAGGGCCGAATTTAGGCGTCTGAATCCAGTAGTCCGGAGCAATATCATGAAATCAAATCATCGGACATTGATACCAATGCAGAAGCTGTTATTCTGAACATCCATTCTATGCCTAGAGTCCTAGCATCAATCCTGACTCAGGATAATTCTCAATGGGAAAGAGGGCCAATTATGGGCGATGATACACCAAGACGCTCAAGAAGAAGTTTAACCCCTATGCCTAAAATAGGGCGAAATGACTTCAATCCACTGAATTTACCAAAGTTTGATAAGGATGGAAACGTTCACTCCTTCCTCAAATTATTCAAAAAAGCAATGAGAGGAACATTAGACCATGCGAAAGGATTGGAACTGATTAACTCACTTGATGCCCATAGCTGTGACCTCATTATGCCCTATTTGGGTGATAAATGGTCATACATGGATGCCAAAATTGCTATAAAAAAACAGTTTGGAGGTCCTAAGAAACTAGAAACCTGAAAAAGAGAGCTTCTTAATATCGAATTCAAACATAATGAGACTATTAAGGACTTTGCAGATAGATTTTTCCATGAGGCACAAGTTCTGCGTGGGTGCAATGCAATAGATAAATTTGACGCCAAGATTGCATTGGAGCACGCGATTATGCCCTTCCATGAATTGCACAATGTCATGTTGCCTGCATTCAATGGAAGCTTGGAAATCCAAGAGCTCACCAATTACTTGAGGAGCTGTTCCCATAATTTCAACACACCTGATTGGGCCAAAGATCAGCAAAAATCTCAATTTTTGGGCTCAAATAACAGCATGATATCTGACAAGGGTAAATAATTTTTTCAAAATATAAACTAAATTTTTAGCAAAAACAAAAAACAGTGCCGATTACATGCTACAAATGTGGTCATACAGGGCATTTTGGTAATCAATGCTACACTGATCCAACAAAAAGCCTGGGGTCAACTTCATCTAGAAATTAACAGTGACAGTGAGGCGGGAAAAGAGCAGGTGGAGTAGAGGCGGAATGCTCCAACTCCTCCGATTTTAAAACCATTCCACCTGATCCTGATGAGCTCTTTAGGGCCAAAGATGTTGCTAAAGATAACTTTATCATATAGTGGCTAATGATATCATGATGGTCACTACCCAGGCCACATCAAAAGCAACTAAACCCTTAAAAATTACCAAGGAAGCCCAAACTGAAGTATCAAAACCCTATGCAAAGCAGATTATTGACCAGGGTTTGGACCTACAACCCAATTGTTCAACTGATTTACCTAATTTTAACAACGTTCAACTAGCTATTCCCATGAAGACCTTAGCAGATAACTTCCCAGATATTTGCTCAAGCCTGAAAGCACACCTGGAATTGGGCAACAGCCACAGCATTCACATAATAAATACCTCTGAAAACTACTCTGAATGTAATTATGTGGACATAGCAGTGAACAAGGTGCAAGTTTGGGCTATTGTTGATAGTGCCGCTCCTATCAATATGGTCAGTAAAAAATTGGTTAAAAAACTGAAAATTGCACCCGATGTTGCTCACTGCCAGGAATATGGAACCGCTGGAGCACATACCACCAAATTACTGGGCGCTTAAAGTACCCTACCACTCTGATTTGGATCCATTGTAGTAACAGCACCTGCCATAGTGTTGCCAAATACAAACTATGATATCCTAATTGGGACTGATTTCCTAAAAAGATATGAAGTTATTACCAATTATAATGATGATACTCTAACCATTACTGGCCAGACTATTCCACCTTACTATAACAGGGATAAGGCAGTTGAGAAAAAAACCCAGCCTATTCATAAATCTGGCCTACAAAGATGGAGTTATCCCAATTGAGTTTTTAAAGCTTGGTCAAAGATAAAACCACTTTTCACTCATATTGATGAGTTAAATGGCATTCCACTTCAATCAAATCAGACCATCACTATACCATCCAGAGAACAAGCAATCATCCCAATGGGACTAACAATTAATATCCTGGAAGGACTTTATGGTGCAATATATCAACCATGGTCTAAATCTTGATTTGAACTAAACATTGCCCCTGGTATTATCCTTCCAGGCCACGGAGAAATACATATCTTAGGGGGTGGAAGGCAAGTCGGTAGGGCATATGGCTACCAACCTGAAGGTTGCGGGTTTGATTCCCACCCTTCACACATCAATTGGGGTGCCAGCCAAAGGAAGCTATTGGCGGTTAGTAGGTATAATAACATGAAAACCTTACACATGACGTAACCAGAAAAATCTGAGTCCTGATCTGGAGGTGAAAAAAACTTTCTATGACAGAGTTGACCCTGCTCAGGTTTCATGTCAATACTTTCTTTCTCTATTTTGGTAATGTCCGTCCCCTGGTCGGCTTGCCTTGAATAAATAAAAAATAATAAGAAATACATATCTTGTGTGCAACCTGCAAAATTGGCCCATTTCCATCAGGCAACATCATTTAATCACTTTTCTGCATCTGTCTACTACCACAAAAATTCACTCATTCCATGAGTTCAGAACTTTTGTCAAATTAAGGCTTCCTGATAAGGACCAACTCAGCATAAATAATATTGCCCTATGGCCAATTTAAGCAACCTGACCAACTCCAAGAAAGGCCAAGCTCAGGAGTTATTCTAAATATTGAGAAATATCCGCACAAGATGATTTCAAACTGGGTTGTGCTAAGGGTGTCACCCACAAAATCAAGACTGGAGGTCATAAACCTATTTGATTATGCCCAATTAGATGCTCAAAATCATATAAAGAAGCAGTATCCAAGGAGATCAAGGAACTCCTTGATCACGGCATACTAGCCCCTTCAAAAAGTTTATGGGCAGCACCAATTTTAATAGGGAAAAAGGCCCAACATCAAAAGGACTTAGAGAATTGCTACCCTCTAGCCAAATTTGTAGTTAATGACGAAGTTTTATTTTGCAATACCCACAGGTTGGGCCAAATGCAAAAGTTAGATCACATCTAGGTCAGGCCATTTGAAGTGATTGAGAAAACGTCTAAGTTCATATACACCATCAAGGATATTAGGACTGGCCATATATACAACTAAGTCCATGAAAAATTCCTAAGAAGGTTTAATATTTGGGCCAATTAAGAAAAAAAGTAAAAAAAACAAAAAAACCACATAAAAACATAGAAATACAAAAACAAAACCAAAACTCAAAAAACAAAAAAATACTTATTGTTCTATACTAATTAATTTTTAGTTCACACTTGAGGTTGGGGAGGGGATCCAACTTCAGACTTGACGGGCATTTGGACCATCATTCTTCAGACCCATCGGCTGATCCAGCCAAAGTTACCAAATAGAAAAACCAACTTTATTCTTGTCAGATATTCTGACTGATAAGAAAAGACCAACATAGGCTAATCAGGAATCTTAGGGCTTATGTTCAAGTCAAGAGGGGGAAATGTCGGATTCTGGTGGTTGACTTGAAAATAAACCTTCAACAACCATCAGATTAGGCTGATTATCCTTTCAACGCTTGAGCTAACGCCTATTGCAATTATACAATTTGGGCCAATTATTCCAATGACAATTCAATCGAGTAATTATTAGGCGCTTAGCCTGAATATGCTCACATATTATGGCTGATGCTGATGCATCAAATCTTGGCAATTGGTAAAATTACCAAAACACAAATCATTTAATTGTATACAAAATAATTTGGGGATGCTCTGAGGTTACATTTAAAAGTCCCATGGACAAATTAAAATGAATGTAAAATGTTTTCAATTTTCCACCTGAGGGCGAAATTTGTATGTCAATATGCGTAATTGGCACAATAGCACTTATGTGGACCACCTAAAAGGGGTTACTTAAGGCTATCAAGGAAGAGGCCTGCCAACGTCCCAATTAGGGGTGCATCATCTTTCTAATTGAGGCCAAAATTTCACAGAAGGTGTATCTCATTAGCAGTATGACAAAACTGAAATTCTGAAGATCTTAAGATAACCTTGCATGCTTTTATCACAATTTTTGTACCTGAAATCCTCCTGATTTTAAAAGTATTTTGCCACCAATGAACCTAAGAAAAGGTTTCAGTCATAGGCCAAACTGAGTGGTAAAATAGCTGTTGTAATTTTGTGCTGGAACGTGGCCAGGAGATGTCCTAGAGGTATAAATACCAGCGCCTGGCCTTATGACCATTATCTAATAAATAGCTTTAATAAAGATAATATTTATTTAATCCTTTTTTGGTTTTTATCCCAAATCCCAACCTTGGAGAAGTGTTGACAAACTGGAAGGACCAAGTCCCCCAGTTTGTATATAATCCTGCCTTGGACGAAGTTCCTGATTACAAAGTAAAAATTATGCCCAAAATCAGCCAGAAGAGTCGAGGTGAATTTAGGCCTAGTGAGTTAATAAGCGGTTAGAATCCTATAAACTACAGGCACTATTGAGGATCAACTATTGGAACTTCAGCCCAAATATATGTGCAGGATAAAAACTTCCAAGCGAGCGATCCTCAGATTTGACAGCAAATGCACTGACTTATCTAAAGTAGAATCTATTGTCTCCTAGCCTATACCAAAAAATGCGACTTAACTACTCAGCTTCCTGGGTACCATAAACTACTATAGAGCCTTTATCCCAAACTTCAATAAAATTGCTGGTCCACTTTACCCACTCACAAAAGAAAGTAACCAAATTGGAAATTTTCAGACACCAAAAGAAACAGTTTTAGGGCCCTCAAAAATTCTATGACCTATCCACATATCTTAATATTTCCAAACTTTGAAGAGGAGTTCCAAATATTTACATATACAAGTGACCTTACCCTTGGCACTGTCCTCACTCTACTCAAAGATAACACCTACCTGCCTATAGAATATACCTCAAAAAAATTTAATTGGCTGAAATCAACTACTTCACATATAAAAAAGAGATTTTTGATGTGGTGTTCGCCCTTAGAAAATTATGATATAATGTTTTGGATAGACCTGTCACTGTTTTCACAGACAACTCTGCGGTGTCGTTCCTATTAAACAACCCCAAACTAAATGGCTGACACATTTGTTGGCACTATGAACTATTGGAATTTGACCTGAAATTCACACACACCTCCCTGGAAAACTAAATACTGTAGATGATGTCCTTTCAGGCATCCCAAATAATCCTGCTGATGTTGCAATCTTCCATATGGTGAAAATTGACCTTGAAAAGGAGCTCATAAAGATATGGAAGTTCCTGTGTGAGTTTTAAGTACCTGAAGGCATTATTGACATAAAAAAATCAAAAATCAGTGCACCAAGTTTTTAATGTTTGAAAATAAGTTGTATGTTTGCACCAAAGGATCAGTCATCCAAGTAGCGCCTAAAAGCCAAAGAATGCAACTCTGAAAGAAGCACATGATGCCTGCCACTTTAGAAGACAAGCAACCTGGAATTGACTATACTCCTCTTACTGGTGGCTTAATGCCTATTCTGATGCCTTCAACTATGTCTTCAACTCTGTCACCAATTTTCATGCTTACCAAATGTTTGACACGTTGTCCCAAACTCAAAACTCCCTCAACTACAATGTCACTACTATATTGTTTGAAATGTGGGGTATCAATTTTATGGGACCCCTTAGAGTCACCTCTGATGGGCCCAAGTACATCCTTGTCACAACCAAATATTTTACAAATTGGCCTTGTCAGAAGTGTTTATAACTCTCCAGTCCCCAGCGTGGTGGTGCACGGAGCACAGGACGAATGAAAGGGAACTAGTCGTCAGTATTAAAATATAGACATCCCTGCAGAGGGTGCTTGAGCTGAAGTGACATAAGGCGAGGGTGGTTAGCATGGTACAAGTGATAAGGGATTGAAGAATTACAAATTTTGGCTGTACCCCAAAGGGCAGTTCATAACCAAGCTTTGTACTGGGTTAGAGTGCACGGGTTACCCATCTTGGAGAGAACCTGGGTGGCCCAGCGGTGTAACTGAGGCTGTAATAATTTTAAAACAAATAAATCAGCTTACATGATGTGAGATCTCATTAAAGAGAATCAATCACAGGTTTGTCCTAGTAACGTAAGAAAAAAACGTAAAACTGTCTAGGAGTTTATTGAAGGGAAGATGACTAATGAGAAAGGTTGGTATTGAGCAAACATATGTAAGCTAACTTGGGGAAATTATCAATTGGAGAAAGTTGTACAAAGCTTTGGTGCACCAATAATTGCACGCTTCCATACAACAGGGTAATGTACTTCAAAATCAACCTTAATCAAATGATTGTTTGAAGTTGAGCCCAACTCGAGTTAATAATTTTATATATTGAATGAGTTTCAAGCCCCCGTTCACCCATTAACCATATCAAGCTGTCATCATTTAATAGATAAATTGTCCATTTTAATATAAGAGCCAAAACAAGGGGCGGGCGTTATGCACCTCACTTTTACCAACCTGGGCATACCTGGCCTGTACCCAACGTTGGTCCAAGGTGTGCTTTAGGTCAGGAAGGTCCTGTAACTTGACCTTTATGGACCTCCTGCCACCCAGCCTTGTCCTTGCTGTTGGTGCCCTCAATTAAGTCATGTAAACATGACAGGCCTGTAGCTAAAGCAACCCAGCATGCTGACGCAGCAAATGTCACCCAATTTTTATATGAAACTTTCTCACCATGTATAGTCCACCTTACACCTTTCTATTTGACAAAGGCATGCACTTCAATAATAAGTTGGATGAGAAGATGATCAAACAAGTTCACACCAAACACTCTGTGACTACTTCCTACGATTCCCAATGCAATGGTTTGACAGAACGCCTCAACCAAACCCTTATAAATACTCTTAAAAGAAGTACAACTGATAACCCTGAGAAATGGCCTGAACGCCTTCCATCAATACTTTGGGCCTATCACTTTAAAATTCATACCATTACCAAATGTACCCCTTACACTTTACTTTTTGGTGTCCTATTTTAATCAAACCCTTAAACAAACAACTTTCCAGTATCAACAAACCACCTGATCGCTACCTAATGGCAAAACTTTGCTCAAAACCTTGTAACTGAACATGCTGAACAGATGAAAGACAACTATAAAAATCAACTTAAATCCCTTAAATGTCACGATGTTGAGGATTTAATCTCTTTCATAAAAATAAAATTGATTAATCCCATTCAGTAGACAAACCACCACTATAGAGGACCCTTAACAAGTTTCTAGAGTCCTCCCCTATGGTTATAATGCCCTAGAGACTCTCAATGGAGTACCCTACTAGTCTACCATTAATGGGAATCTCTTGAAACTCTATTGGTACCAAAATGATTAGGGGAGTGTCAAGAAAATAGGAGGTACTTGCATATACCTCAAATAACAAACATATACGCCTCAAATTTAATTAAACTTTGTACTGATTCGCTGGTTCCATAAAAAGCCACCAGTACCACAAATATGTATTTAAAAATCACCTAATATAAAACCCCTTTAGCTCTACAATAAACTTAAGTTCAATAGATTAAAGTTAACTTCCATTCTATTCTACCATTTTATTAACCAACCCAGCATTGCAATAATTATATTATTACCACGATCCCTCCCAGTAGATGGCTGACCTTGACAACAACAGTTTATTGTGCTCTACACACGCCCCTTGCTATGGAAAACCTGAAGAAAGGCAATCTATATGACAATATAATAGAAGAATTACCTGACGTTGCTTAAGCTTATTTATTCCAGGCATTTTGAACTGATTAATCTAGGTTTTATGGCATAGATAACATGAAACACTTACTAATCACCATTGGTTATCCCAAACTAATTAATCAACAACTGATTACCCAATACAGTTGAGCATATCAAATCAATCAAAATTACAAATAATTTAGCTAAAACCAACTGAATCTATCAGATTACTCAAACATCATCAAACCATTTGATAAAGCCAAAGAACCTATCTGATCTTCTAAAATCACCAACCATTTGAACAAAACCATTTAAACATAAGAAACAGCTAAATTTCACCAACCCCTCAGCCAAATAAATTTAAGCTCGATTAAATTAACTAAATTTACTAACAATCACTAAGTACAATTTAGATTCTAGATCAATAAGAACCACCAACCACTTACACAAAACCATTAGATCTAGAAAATTGACCATAAATCAGAAACCACTCAGTCAATTAAGATCAAACCTATTAGATCAATCAAATACCACTAAACTGCAAACTAAAACATCTATATATTTAAAAATCATTATGAAAATATGTGACATATTATCTTTTTAAGCTACTATAAAATTTCAACTTAATCCTTTCAATGATTTGACACATATATGTTTCCACTAAATGGGAGCTTATGTAAAACTAAAAATGCATTGATGCATCCAAAAATGAAGGTTATGTAAATTTAAAAATGCATAACATACCCTCATTTCATGGACGCATATTTGCGTTTTTATTTTTTTAATTTAGAGGCTTTGCTGCTTGATCACAAATATTAACCCCTAAAATGATAACTGCACATTTTCCTAACTTTTCTTTCTCGTTGCAAACACTTTTGCAACCTATTCAATTCAAGACTAAATCTAGTTTGATAATCTCACAGAGGAGATTAGTCTGCGCCCATGTCTGGGAGCAGTTGGGCAAGCAAGACAAGAGGAGCAGGCGGAAGGCCCGCGGCCTCCAACATTCAAAAACGCCCCAGAGAATCCAGTGGAATAGACAAAAATCTCAAAAAACTGGCGGTCACAATTTCCCCAGAGATACTCGCATGGCAAGCACAATGCAACCAGTACATCAACACGCCACACTCCCAGCCACTTTCATCAGTGGAATTCAGAGTCTGTGTGTATCTGGACATCCAAAAAATGGCCTTATGGGAAAAATTTTGTGAAGATGTACACAAAATTTTCCCGACCGCGGTGTACGTTGCACCTCACTCCACGTTGCGCAGTTGGCTGGACCTAGGTTTTGAAAGCAAAATAGCAGCAGACGAGGCTGCAGCAGTGCGCATAGTGGTCGACCTCCCCAAAGGGCAACAGGTCATCAAAACCAAATGCACCAGATGGACAAAATCAAACCAAATTTTCCTGCGTTTGACTTTTTGCCTACTACAGTAAAACGTGACATTTTGGAGCAACATTTGAAAGATGGTCTCGCCATATATGGCGAAATACAATCTTTTGAAATGCAATGCTTCACGCTGATGCCACACCTGTGCACCGGCAAAGCCATCGCAGTTCTGACCCCAACTGAGGAGATCGCGAAGGACCTAACCCAGATCCCGCACTCCAATTTCATTGATATTGCAGGGCATACCACCCACCCATTCCAGGTAACCGTGGACAGCGCGCCCCCCATTTGCACCCACTGTGTCGCGTTCAGCCATAAGGCGCACGCATGCCCCATCAAGGAGGGCGTCACATTCCAAGAGCACCCCTTGGTGGCCATGGCCAGCGGAGAGGCGCACTACAAACCAACTGCAAGCACCAAGGAGGCTTTCCCATGGGGAGCACAAGGCTGCTACCTATTGGCAAAGCCCATCTCCCCGCAGGAGTAGAAGAAGGCCAAGCAGGCCCATAGGGCCACAGCCAAGGAAGTGGCCAAGGCCACCACCGCCATCCCACACTCACAACGCCAGGAGGACATGGAGACCTTCGTGGTGGAAGTGACTTGGGAATCCATTATCCAATCAAATTGGGAAGCTCATGCTGAGCGGACCACTCAATCCAAGGATCTAATGGGAGATTTGATCTCACCCAATTGCTGCACCCAAGCTCTGGTTGAAAATGACTTGGGACCTATCCTAACTGAAAAATTTTTTTTGACCCGCTTGACGGTGCACTGAACTCATCTGCACCACAAAAAATTCGTCCAACATTGGGAAAACAAAAAGTGAAGGCCAAAGCTAACGCAACTCTTTCCGCAAAAATTAACAAAAACCCCAATAGCGTTGCTGCTAACACCTGTGCTGCTGTGAAAGCCCGTGGGGACCTTGAAGAGGCTGGTAGGCCCGGGGGCCACCCCTCGCACCTAAGGTGCGATGGGGGAAACCTTCACTCTAGGGACATTGAATATTGCCGGACTCAAGGCCTCCCCATCCTGGGCTAGGAAACTGAGTTTTTTACAACACAATTTACCCGTGGATATCCTGGCCATCCAGGAGTCCCACTGTCCACGAGGTTCTGAAGAAGCTTGGAAAACAATGCTCCTCCCATCCCTATCCTTTTGGTCGAAGCACTGTGGGGTGCTAATTCAGAAAAATAATTTTTTCAAATTCACATCCTCAGAAACATTCCTAAATAGCTGAGTGCTCATCGTCACCTTCTTGTGGGCTGACTTTGTGCATGCAATCGTCAACATCTATGCCCCAAACGGTGCACATGAGCATCCGGAATTTTTCTCATTGGTCAAATCCCTCCCACTACCCCCTGATTACTTCCTAGTTGGCGACATGAACTGTTGGTTAACCTCGCCAACGGACCAGTGGCCTCCCTCACCCCACGCCCCACAGGGTCACATAGAACTACGCGTTCTAAAAGCCACCCTTGGGTCAATGGATGCGCTGCTGTGACATGCCCCACTGCTCAAAAACATGATGCGCCCCCACATCTTCAATGGCCAATTAAGGTCCATGACCCGCATCAACCTTATTCTAACACCGGCGAAATTCTAACCCCACATCTCCCACTTCAAAACAACAAAAATGGAATTCTCTGACCACTGACTGGTCTTGATAACTTACCACTTACCCATCACAGTTGCAAAGGCCCCACATTGGTGCAAAATCTGCCCCCCGAGTCTGCGTCACCAGGATTTTCCATGTGGGTGGAAGAGGCAACTTTGGCAAAATTGTTTGTTGCACCATTTTGTGCAGACCCCATTTCCACATGGGCAACTTATAAAGAGGACACCATCCGCCACTATCGCCATCTCTCCTCCAGACGCTCACAAGCCACATCAGCGGTTATCTCATGCGCTCTGGCAGAATTGGCACACTTGGAGTCCAACATCCCAGCCACAGGATACAGCCCTGCATGGGGCCGGAAGTGGGCAGAGGCAGCCGCCCACCTCAACGCACTCGAAAGGCAACACAAACATCAGGTTTATGTCCAATATGGGGCCACACGCATCACTAAAGGTTTCAAGTGCACCGCATACTTCTTTAAAAAAATTTTTGCACCACGCCAGAGCATGGCCTGCACACAGGTGCAAAGATCAGAGAATTCCATAGTGGACACACCGGCCAAAGTGGCAATCAAAATGCAAAAATATTACTCCGAGTTATACCAAGCTGAACCAATTCAGCCAGCCGAAATGGCAGAATTTCTCAACTGAGCTCATATCTGCACCATTTTCTGATACCCAGAAATAATGAATTTAATTACTATGAACGAATTATGGACAGCCATTTGTGGTGCGCCTAACTGAAAATGCCCAGGCCCAGATGGCATTTCATATGAGTTCTACAAAAAATATTTCAAATATATAACCCCATTGCTGCTAGCCTCACTTAACCAAAGCCTGTTGGAAACGCGCCTTCTACCAGGAGGACATGAGGAATTTACAGTTACACTCTTCAAGAAAGGGGATAAGCTTGACTTAGCCAACTGGCGCCCCATTTCTCTAACAAACACATACACCAAAATCTTAATGAAAATCATGGCTAACCGCTTAGGGACTGTAGCATCTGCCACCATCTCCCCAGAACAACTCAGTTTCATCCCCAGAAGGTCAATTTGGGATAACGTGCACTCCGTGGCTAATGCATGTCAATCCACAGCCTCTGGGGCACTGGTATTCTTGGACCAACAAAATGCCTATGATAGAGTAAACTGGGAATACCTAAGGGCCTGCCTTCATCAATTCCGCCTACCCCCCTGCTTCATAAACTGGGTAATGCTGCTCACGGAATCTGTGACAATGGCAGTGCGGGGCCCAGGCTTCCTAACGGAAGTAGTCCGCCCTCAAAGGGGCTTGCGACAAGGGGACCCCCTCAGCCCACTCTTATACAACTTCAGCCTTGACCCACTACTGCGAAATGTGAATGCCCAACTCACTGGGGTCCATGTGCCAGGCCAAACCCCAGTCAAGATGATGGCATTTGCAGATGATTGCGTGGTGGGGGTGTCTAATAACAAAGATGCACGCGCACTTGAAGCCCTCATCCAGGAATATTCCTGGGTAAGCAACGTGGCACTGAACGCCTCCAAAACCGAAATCATCCTCCTTGGTCGGTTTCAGAACTGCTGGGCCCCAGCAATTAGTTCCCAACCTGGCCCATCTGCTCGCCCACGTCCACACCTTATTAACTCAACACACCTCGCTCCACTGGTGCTCCCCTTCGTGCCACGTCCTACCATAGGACCGGTGCGCCATCTGGGCGTGTGGATGGAGGCAGGCGGATATGCGTCAGCAGTAATGGAGTGCCATATACTGGACAACGTGACGAAGCGAATCGCCTCTCTCAGAGCCCACCCTACTACCCTCACTGGCAGGGTTGTTCTTGCCAACTCTATGCTCCTATCCAAAGTCTGGTTCGGAGCCCACGCCATCCCCTTCTCCCAATCTTCTTCAAATCCCTGTATGCTTTGCTGCAAGGATGGCTTTGGTCAGGACGCCCTCCACCAGTATGGCTAGAGGTCATGTTTGGCCCTCATCATCAAGGTGGCATGGGCCTGCTGGACTTCAAAGCCCATGCTGCCAAGATCCTGGGCACCTGGATCGCGGCCGTCACCACTCCTATACTCCCATCCCAACGCTGGTCCCACGCGGCCTGCTCCAACTTCTCCTAAGCCTTGGGCCTCAACAATCCATCAAACCCTCACTCCCTGATGAAATACCTCGCATCGCACACATCGGCCACAGGTCCTCACAGGACTAAAACCCACTACAAACGAATCCTACTCTCCATGCGAAGCGCAGAGTGGAGAATTCATATTAGCGGACATACAACTCGAAGAGGCCGCCCCTCTCCTCAGTTCACACAAGAGGTACAGGGGCTACCCATCCATGATGGCGTGATCCCCATTCGACCCCAAGTCCTATCCAGGGTGGACTACCTGGACATGATGGACATCCCTTATTCCACTGAGACCCATAAGACTATCTGGAAATACGCACACCATCCTCTGTTGCAGCCTCAAGTCCGCTCCCATGTGTGGCACTGCCTGAGGCGGGTTTATTGTACAGCTGAGCGCTCTAACGCTTTACACTCATCCTGTGTCATGTGTGGCCAGTATGGAACGCTGTTCCACCGCCTGGAGAAGTGCCCCACCTCTCTAAGTGATATGGCGCGAAGTTCAACGTCTGCTGGGCCAGGATCAAACGCATCCCTTCAGTATGTCAAGAGATATGTTTGCTTCATCAATGGCCTCCCCCCTTCCACCCTCCCTCCGTGCTCTGGTGGTTGCAATCGCCGTGTGGACTATCCACATGATTGTCTTGGATGCCATCGCTGGCTCCATCCCCACCCTCCCAGAAGCTGTCCACAGATTCGGTCTCATTTGGTGGACCACTTTCAAGCATGGATATTTGGATACCTCCCACTGCGTCACCGACAGCTGGTCTCCTCCTGGTTCCCAGTCTGGTTCATCAAATCAGACCCCTTCCTCCACACGTGCTCAATAGTGGCTACGGCCCCTTCACACGTTCCTTCCCCCTCCCCATAAGTGGCATTCCCGCTGGCAACAAGAGATAGCATCGCTTCTCTGGGGTGCCTCCCCTGGTACTAAGTTTGTCTTTCCTGAGTTACATTCAGAAGTGTCCGTCCCATGGTCAGCCTTCCCCGCAATAAATTTAAATTTAAAATGATAACTGCACAGGTTCAGTTTGTGCAATATTTGCGTTGTCTGATGATCTGATATATGATTGATAATAGTATGAAGATTATTATCTATAGTTGAATAGAACACTAGTGTTTGGTCCAACGGTTGTCAGGTAATCCTCCTTGAAATACTCTAGATGTCCTAAGTAGGGATTATGACCCTTATCTGCCTAACTTGATTAATGATCAGATCCTTAGTTTATGGCCTTTCCTCTGGTGACACAAAGTTAACAGCAATTCCCATCTCAGCTCAGCTTCTCTTCTTATGATCCTCAATCCTTAATCTTTATATTATTAGAGAGTCTCCAATTAAATCACACATCAATAATTTACTTAATGATGATTAAAACTAATAATAAATTCTGTTAATTACTGTTTTTTATCAAGTGAATTTTCAGAGAAATTATAAGGGGAATTTTGGCACCCAACCCTCAGTTGGCACCTCAGCTATGAGACAACAGCCATTGCTATTAAAATGCCCTTTGTCATCTCATCAGCGATGGTCTTCCCTTCCTGGTTAGGACTGCATCACTGGACATCCTCAAGACCTATTATGGAAAGAGTCAGAAAATGTGTCCCTAACGTTTTCTACTCAATCCCAGAAAACCAACCATATTTGGCAAGTGAACTGCTTAGGTAATGGGACTTATTACCCATTAAGGCAGGTCACAAACCAACTGGTCACTTCGCTAGTAGCAGGCGGCATCACTCGCCTCACAACTTGTTTCTTAAATTTCCAATCAGTTGGTGATGAAACCTGACTGATCACAATTGGTACACCTGATAGTCAATCACTGATCAAATATCAATGATCCATTTTGTTGGCATCTCAGCCCAACAAGATCTTAAGCACTCACCCAGATTGATCCCTGATGGATCCAAACCAGGCGAATTACTTAAAAAAAGCATTGTTAACCCAAAATGGGTCAACTGATATCCAATTCACTCACTATAGGGAATTATCCCCTAGTGACCCATGGTAATATAGATGGCTGGAAATATGGGCAAAAATCCCAACACATCCCCCTCTTGCCTAGATTTCCAGCAAGAATAGGATTGGTAGAGGAGAATATCACTTTGGACGTCAGGTCAAATACTTCTTGGGTTCAAGCGGAGTATGGTTGATATGTACTCAACACTGCTCAGGACAACCTTCAGCATGCGGTTCTCTTCCTCTTCCTCCTCGCTACCACCTACTCAGAGTGTGGTCCACATGACCTTCTGTCATACCGGGCTAATCAATTTACTCATGACAATACATTTCCAGAGATATTCAGTTTCCCCCATCAGGTCATATGACCTGTTGTTTTATTCAGGATTCTTGGTCCAGTGTCCTCAATTCTCTGATTTTCCTCCTCATCCTTGACGGGAGATTCTTGCCGTCAATGTTCATTTTTGTGACACAATTAAAATGCTTATTTATATTTGCTCTTATTATTTCCATGTAATACCTTCTTGGCTCATATCATTCTTAATTCTTCTCTGGAGAGCTTATATCATTAATTTTGAAATAATTTCTCCAAAATTAGAGTTTAATTGAAGCCAGAGTGCTTAATGTTGGCTATCACAAAAGTTTAACATCACCCCTCTTGTCCAGCTCATATGTCAAATTTGGAGTCTCAGTACAACAGCTGCTCGACAGCATGTCTGATAAAGATGTTTGGCTCTTCCAACTGATTAGTCAATCTTCACAACGGAACATCTTCTATGGTCCTCCCAGGAATTATACTCCCAGTCAAGTACCCATGGCCAGTCCTTCCATTGAATTACTAGAAATGGTATCCAACCCCAATGAAACCAGGTTAGCGATCATCGCAAATGACTTACAACCAATTCTCCCTCTGTCATCAATTTTTAAGTTAGACTATAGAAATTCTCTTAGATTCAGCTCCATTTGTGGATACTCCTACAATTATTGTTGAACCTCCTGAAGCAATGCCCTCCACTATCAATTTATTATTCCTCACTGGACCAGACTTGCTTCCAGAGTTCCTTTTCCATCTTGGTTAGTATTACAAACCAGCTGTTCTGTCAACAGAACTAGCCTTAAGAAACCGCAAATATTTTGAACTCCCCTATGCAGAACTGAGGACCTGAGTAACTGAGGATCTATCCATAGCTCTGATCACCTTTAATCTCAAAAACATCCTATATCAAGATGTTGCAGCCTATGATCTTCACTTTGCCAGCCAAATTCTTTGAATTTGGGCCACAAAGCTTCCTGCCTCTCCCAGCTTCCATTGCTCTTTCTGCTTTTGCTTCCAAGAAGCTTGTAGTCGTCGTCTGCAGGATGCCATTCACTCCCTGCATGACTATCTCATTTCTGGTGTGTCACATCAGTATCTTCCCATGATGGCTTTAATCAGGGGCATGATTCAGCAACCCCCACCCAGTATCCCTTGCTCAACACCAGCCCATATGTCCAATGTTCTTGGTGAAGCCCATTAGCAAGCACTTAAGACCAATCTTCTGGCTCTAGTGCCATAATGGGATTATTCAGGGTTATTTGCTGACTGCCTATTTTTGTTCTGTTGCTTCCCTCCCCAATCTGGGGTATTGCGTTTGGCAAGTATTGACATTTCCATCTCCCTTCCCCTAGTTGCATTCTAACAGGGATCAGCCTTTGCTCAGCAAAATTGGCTTCAAGTAGGTCTAGCCATTGCTAGCATCTAATCTCACATAGATTTTGAAGGTTTGTTTACTCCTACTGCGATCCATCCTCCCTCCCCAAGAGATGACATAGGCAGAATCATCCCCAAGTCAAGGATAACTAATAAAAATTATAAAAAACTATCTTTTTTCTGTGCGTTTTTATTAACTTTCCCCTGCTATATTTTATCAATCTTTTATATTTTTTCTTCTTTTTTTATATGAGACTTGACCTTCACTCAGTTCAGAGGTCTATATTTTTTATTTATCCCACCAAACTGGTTCCTAGGTATACTTAGACCCACCAGTTTTCTATGGTTCAGATGTCCTATTTTTTAAGTCTTAACCATCTAATTTGGTTCAGCGGTCCTTTTTTGGATTTAACCAAATCATTAGGACATAACCATATCAATGGTTCAGTGGTCCTTGGGGAACACTTTTTCCATTATTAGTTTTTTCAACAATCAACTGCTTTAAATACTTAGCATGGACTCGATTCACTATCCTTCCATCCAAGAGGTTCTTGATGGAATATGCGTCCATCACCATCTTGAAAATAATCTTAGATGGACCTGACCATAAGCCATTTAGCTTGTTTCTACTCCACAAACAATGCATATTGCAGTAGGCAACTCTTTCACCTATTTGGTATTCTGATAAGGCTGGTTAGTCCTCTCACCCATCATTTTTGCTTTGAACTTTTCTTTAAGTTAATAATAATGCTTGCAAGTGCATTTTGGTCATGATAAGTGACAATCAAGTCAGGTACTTCTCAGCACTCATCCCCAATGTTGGTTCCACCACTGAAGATAAAATTGGCAGCAACGCGGCCTTCCTTAGTATAGCAACTCTAACAGCATTTTTCCGTTTGTCATATGATGACTTATGTGATATGAAAACGTCACCAAACTAAGGTACATTCCTCATGTGAAAGTTCTTCCTACGACCAGCTTCCTCAGTGTCATGGCTAGCGTTCCATTGACCCGTTCTACCAGTCCTTTCATCTCCAGCTGGTAAGGTGCTGATATGACTCCAGAAGTCCCCATTATTTTATTTAATTGTAGATCACATGAGATGTTAAATTTAATCCATTATTGCTCAATAAGACCTGCGGGCATCCATGTCAATATACTACTTGATCTAAGATAAACTGTCACAGCTAGTGAAATTTCTCTGGAATTAACTGCCCTTCTAAAGCCAAGTCCAACAAGCCCTTGAGGCAGACATCAGAACCCCTAAGGGTCATCAAATATCTATCTAAGGTCATTGACAAAAATGAGTTTTGGCTTTGCCAGCCAGGGCTGAGGAAAACGGCTTATTTATGGCAAAAACCCAGGCGGTAATTAAACTTACACCCAGAATTCACAAGATATGAGGGTACGAAATCAGGCCAAATTCACAAAATTTTGATTTTGATGTAGAATGACGAATTTGTAGCTCATATCAGATTCCAATAACCACTGGAATCTTCTTGAAGCAACCCCATATAAATCAAGTCCCAAGATGAGAAAGGCTTTGCTTTACTCAGCTATTCTAATCAGCTTAATAAAGTCTAGAAATTGTGGACCAATTTCCTGTATAACTTTTGTCCCTGTAACAAAAAATATACCTCTCTGAAGATCTGTGATGGCTGGATTTCTTTTTCCTCTATGGTTTGCACCTCCTGCTGTATGTGAGCCCTCCACCCACTCTGCCACCTATTCCAGCAGCTCTTTCTCCTCAACTTTCTCTGGATATCAGGTTTCCCCAAGATGCGCTCGTTGGTGCTGATGCAGGGGAACCCAACAAGTAAGCTGACTGCAAGGGGCTGGCGTCAGCCAAGAGGACAGGGATGGCTCTGGACGTGACAATGGACGAGACTCCATTCATTTTGATAAATCGAACTTAATAAAATATAAGATAAAATAAATATTATGAACAGAAGTGTTTTATTAGAATAATATTTAGGGATATTTATAGGGTTTTTGGGGACACATGCCCCAAGGATCATTGTGGCCCCATCCAAGTAGGGTTTCTCCTAGCCTTATGGATTACCTATTGTTTTGATCCTTACTCAGATCTCGCCGCCCTTGTGACCAGGTCAAGTGATATCCCAGGTCACATGTCCTAAGGGAAGGGAATGTACCATTTCCTCAAATTTGGGGTAATTTATACCAAGCCCCGAATTCAATATACTTGTAGATTCAACTCTTATTTTTATATCTAATAATCCATTTAGGATTTACACTCCTTGAAGGGGGATGTTGATCCTTCCCCTGGACAAGGCTTACACCTAACCCAGGGAAAATCCTGACAGAGCCCCCTCCAAGCCTTGGCCTAGGGGAGCAAGTTGTGGCCTGAGGGTCAGAGGACTCAAGTTTGGGGGTGTGCAGAGCCTTGGGTGAAATGCAGAACAGGTCGGTGGTGAGGTAGTGTGGCATAAGGCATTCACAGTCATTAGACTTGAATGGCATGGTCATTGATTTGGGTGAAGCCTTAGCTGCCTCAAGCAGGGGCTCCTTCTCAGAGTCAGAGACTTTGGCAAATACCAGGCAGCCATCTTTGGACATGGCGGATGTGGGGCCATGTTTGGTGGATATGAGGAAGGCCAGCATGGACTCAAGGTCTGAAATCCTTGAGATGGTGGTACAGTCCAGGTAAACGATAGGAGCTTCTTTGAGCTGTCATTTGGTTTCAAGGTAATCTGTCTTGAGGTCCAATAACTCCAGCCTAAGCTGTAAGTTTTCACTTGTGAGCATATTGATACGGTCAGTCTTGTCCTGGATTTCTGACTGCAGGATGACCAGCAGCCTTCGTTCCTGCATAATTTCTGACTTGGAGGCCATCAACTCCACCTCCATCTGCACTATTTGTTCGCATGTCCTCTGTGCCACCTCGGCCATATGGGTTTCAGCCTCTTCAATCTTATGGTTCATTCTGGTTGCCATCCAATCCTGGCATCGCTCTATAACCGTATCCACCAATAGGTCTAGGTGACATTCAGAGGAAATGTCATCATCTGCGAACTGTGTAGGTGAGTGACCTCACAAGCTTAGAAGCTGACCAGACGACTTTAGGATGTGGCCCCCTGAAGGTTCTTATAGGGAGGCCTCTTTGAGCGATGCCAAGTCACCATCTTGGGATTGGGGCGAGCAAACCCCAATTGCAATTGAAAGTGAACCATACAATAAGGTTTGAGAGGGAAATGTGAAGCGGGCCAAACAGTTAGCATTGGTAGCAGAGGTAGTGTTGGCCAGTTCCTCATGCTTCACTTTTTCTTGACTCTCATCTTTGTTGGGATTGGCGCTATCCCAATTGGAGAGTTGGACCAGGTGCTCTAGATTTTTAGTTTTAGTTAAATTTGGCCTGATCTTGGGAAGGGCGCCATCAAAATTGGAAAGTGGAAGCATTGTTGGAAAGGAGTTATTGAGCTCCACTTTTTCTTGATTCTTGCCTGTGTTGGGATTGGCGCTATCCCAATCTGAGAGTCAAAATTGTCATTTTAGATTTTTAGTTTAGTAATTTGAGGCCCAATTTTAAGAAGGGCATTGTCAAAGTTGGAAAGTGATAGCATAGCCAGAAAGGAGACATCAAGCCTATCCTTGATGGTGCGGAGGTAAGTCCCAGGTATTTTGCCTGGCGTTTGAGTCAAATCATCGCACTGATTGTTTTTAGGCTTCCTGAAAATTTTTGAAGCTTGTTTTCTTCATCAAAAATGGAAATTGGGTCTCGATTTGTCCCAAGTTAATTGGTTTGATGCTTGCAGGCCAATTTTGATTTGTTGTTTGGCACTGCTGGGCCCAATTTGGCTATGAAATTTGTTTCCACTTTTGGCTCTGAGGTGGCAGAGTGGAAATGGGCACTGAGTGGAGGATTTTGATTTTTATTACCTAGATAAATAATAAAGTTAGTATTCAAATTAATTATATTAAGTAAAATTTGAGTGTTTGGACAATTTTGAATTTCTTTTTTCAACTGTAAAATCTGTTGTAGCTTAGCCAATTTTTCTCAATTTTGTTCAAAGCCAAAAGGTTTTTAAACATAACCTTTTCATCAAAGTAGACTGGTCCTAGCACCCAATAGTCATCCCACTGGGTGATGTCCTCAAAGGCTTCTTCTCTCCAAGCATCCCACATCCTCTTGAACCATGATGATTGGTCCCTGTGATAATTTATTGCCTTCGTTAATCTTTTTATTTTATGATGCTGGCATTTTGGCTCAAGTTCATCTTTTTTGATTCTTCAGGCATTTTTAACAGGTCCAGCAAGGGTTTCAGCTGACTGGGAGCTCAGAAGCGAACAAAGTCTTTGGGGGCACACTCAAAGGACTTTCTTGGAAATTTGGATCCAACTGTGGTTGGGTCTTGGCCATTCCATTGGAGGTAAGAAAGAAGATCGGCGTCTGGCATGCTCATGGTAGGTTCATTATCGTCTAAGGTTGAGGGTAGCACCTCAGGGCGCGCCAGGGAAGCGCCCCTGTAGTGAGCACCAGTTGTCAGGTTGCCCCAAGATGCGCTCACTGGTGCTGACGCAGGGGAACCCAACAAGTAGGCTGACTGCAAGGGGCTGGCATCATTCAAGAGGATAGGGGTGGCTTTAGATGTGACAATGGATGAGACTCTGTTCATTTTGATAAATTTACTTAATAAAATATAAGACAAAATAAATTTTATGAACGGAAGTGTTTTATTAGAATAATATTTAGGGATATTTATAGGGTATATGGGGACACATGCCCAAAGGATCATTGTGGCCCCATCCAAGTAGGGTTTCTCCTAGCCTTCTGGATTACCTATTGTTTTGATCCTTATTCAGATCTCGCCGCCCTTGTGACCAGGTCAAGTGATATCCCAGGTCACATGTCCTGATGGGAGGGAATGTACCATTTCCTCAAATTTGGGGTAATTTATATCAAGCCCCAAATTTGATATACTTGTAGATTTGACTCTTATTTTTGAATCTAATAATCCATTTAGGATTTACACCCCTTGAAGGGGGATGTTGATCCTTCCCCTGGACAAGGCTTACACCTTACCCAGGGAAAATCCTGACACTGGACTTAGCCTTGGATTTTACGCCACCCTTCCCAGCTTCCAGGGTCACTTGTCCCTGATGGTTGTGGCCAGTTTGGTGTGCGTTTTTCTCCAAAGATTTATATGGAAACACAATACTGACCGTTTAGGACGTTTATTTGTTTTGTTGGGTCACTTGGGCTTGTTGTATCACCTTTGGACTGTGTCTTTCCCTCCAGCGACCTCTTGCGCTCCAGTTTCACTGACATTATCTGAGAAAAGCCTGGAATTTTTTGTTAGTATCTACTGTTGGGTGGCTAGAGTTAGTCCAATCCTTTCAGAGTTGTCACCCGTTGAAGCGGTCCACTGGACTAGTACTTTTGTATCCCTTCTAGCCTTGGTTGTTACCTTCCTCAAAGGGTATGCTGAGGGTTTTTCGCGGCCTCCCACACTCAAGATGCTCCTAAAGTGTGCAGTACCTGCCACTACCGGTCTCACTTTCCACATTTCATGTGATTCCAAATTTAAAAATGAGATCTTTAACACGTTGTTCAGCCTTAGGGCCCGACAGAAGTCTCAAGGAAAGGACTTAGCTGACGTCCTCCTCCTCCTTCAGCTGCTGCTACGTGAGATTTCAGAGAGAGCTCACCAATGGTTACTCTCCATGGGTGAGAATAATAGATACCTCCTGTAACCTTTCCTAGAGTTGATAACCTTTGTCAAGCCCTGCAGTATCCCCCTGCTACCCTTGAAGACTATATCTCCTTTTTACACATGTCCCAAAGAGACCTCACTACAGCTCAATACTTGCGCCTGTTTCAAGAGCGAGCATCAAGGTTGGAATCTCTTGAACAGTTGATAATGACCTTTCTCCGCAAGCCCCTAGATAATACTGGTGCTTCCCTTGGCATATGGGATAACCCTCCCCCTCTCTATCTGGGACATGCTTCATCCTTGCATCCCTGTTGTCTATCAGCCTATGTATCACCAAGCTAATTGTACCGCTGAAATTCAGATCCTAGAACTTGACAACTCCATCACTGTGGGACAACAACATGTTTCTGATCCAGTGGTGACATATTTAGCTGAGACACTGGCCGTTATATACACTTCCAACCTGATTCTAGAATTCCCTACTTCCATACTCTCCCAGTACCGCTTGAAACCAGCAGTGAGCTCGCTGGAAGGTGAGAGTGAAACCTCCTTCATAGATGGGGGTCACCTCACTACTGGCCCTGCACCGCCGCGCTCCACGGAGTACCCCTCAATTTTGTCCTCAAAAGTAGAGGGGGTTAGTAAATCTAACCCATTTGATTCAGAGCATTCACTTTCTCCAGGGTATGGACCTGACGGTAGCTTTTTGGAACCTATGCCTTCTTTCCAACCTGTCATCCCAGTTGGACCAGTTGAACAACTCTTTCCTATCACTCCAGAGTCACCTATTGTGGCGGACTCCATCCATAAACTAGTAGAGATCCATGAGAGGATGATTGAAGAAGAGATAGCCGTGGCTGAACCCACCAAAAGCTTGGCTGTCCTGACTGATGTAGTCTCATGTGATAAAGTCCTTCCTCCCGCCAAACATAGATCATTAAGCTACCCCACACCATTTAAGTCCCATGGACAACTTTATGGCAATGTGAAGTCATATAGGAAAAATTATTTAGGGGATACTCCACATTATGCGCCGCCCTCTGGTCTTGGAGCCATCCTAACATCCCTTGGCTCTGAGAAACATAAACCCTCTTCTGCTTACTTCTTGTTCATGGCTATTTTTTCATCTACAGGGAAAAGATTTCAAGCACTCGCTTTGGTGGACACTAGTGAAGCTGAAAACCTCATCCGCCAAAAGTTTGCAGAGGCCCTGGAGCTACCCCTGGGAGTTGGTCAGTTTGTGAAGGGTGGTGCATATCAAACCATTCCAAGCTATCATGTGTTAACACCTGTTCCTTTCATTACAGATGATGGTTACTTTGTTGAGAGCTTCTCCTCAATAAAGAACCTCCTATACCCTGTTATTTTAGGGGTTGGCTGGTGGCGCCGATTTGACACCGCCACTAACATAATAGACTCTACCATGCATGCACATTTTCCTGGTGGAGTTACGGTTACCATCCCTTGCTTAGATGCGAGCGCCACAGTACTCTCCAGAAGGTGAGGCCCCTCTCCTAAGGTGGGCCTAGCCTCTAATCAACCTACTGTCGCCCTGACCCTAACACTTACACTTCCAGAATGCATCCGTGGATATGCTGATCTATTTGATCCCACAAAGGCCTACCCACTCCCTGAGCACACCAAGTTTGACTTTGAGTTTAAGTTACCCATGGATTTTGTCAAGATATCCCCTCCAATTTACCCCTTGTCCCTGAGGGAGGAGGCTGCCTTGGACGCTTAGGTAGACGACATGCTCTCTAAGGGTCAAATCTTAAGAAATTCTCACCTGTGTGCTCCCCCTCCTGTTTGTAGAGAAGTCTGATTGCTCACTTAATCACTGAGTTGATTATGGCAATCTGAACAACGTACAGTGCCTGAACCCCATCCGTTCCCTTAGGAGCAACAGATTTCTCGCTACGTGGAGAAGGCTAGGGTGTTCAGCAAGCTTGACTGTCTTAACGCTTTCAACCAGATCCGCATTAAATAAGGCCAGGAGTGGTTAACCGCTTTTTGCAAACAGAAAGGTATCTATAAGTTCAGGTTTATGCCGTTTGGTTTAATGAACGCTCCCGCCTGCTTTCAGAGCACATTGACGCTGTCTTGGGAGACCTTATGGGTAAATGCGCGATTTCATACATGGACGACATACTGGTCTTTTCCCCAGATGCAGAATCTCATGCCAGCCACCTTGTGTCTGTCATGGAGAGACTTTCACAGGCAAGCCTTACAATTAAGGCTAGCAAGTGTGAGTTCTTCCAACCCAAGGTCGAGTTCTTAGGAAACATTATCTTCTCTCATGGTCACATAATTGCCCCAGATAAGGAAGCAGCTATTCACTACTGGGCTCCTCCTCATCTCTCACAAGGTTACGAAGATTCCTTGGGACATGTGACTTCCTCAAGAAGTTCACCCCAAGCTCTCAGAAGTTGCCGCCCCTCTCTACACCACTTCAGGGAAGAAGATTTTTAGTTGGACCAATGAATGCAACGCTGCATTCCACGCCGTCAAGTCCATACTATTGTTCAGCCCGGTGTTGGTACATGAAGACCCCAGCCGCCCCTTTATTGTCGCCACCGATGCTTCCAACTTTGCGGTGAGAGCTGCTCTGCTACAAGAGGGGGTTTATGGAGTGGAACGTCCTGTTGCTTACTTTTCTAAGAAAATGACTTTGGAGCAGCTCAACTACGCAATATATGATAAGGAAATATTTGTAGTTGTTAAGGAAGTACAACACTGGCGCCACCATTTGCATGGGTCTAAGTGGCCATTTACTGTCCATACTGACCACAAGGCATTGATGTACTACCGCGCACCACAGAAGCTGTCCCCTCGCAGTCTCGGTGGTTAGAAATCCTGTCAGTGATTGACTTCAAGTATGACTTCATTAAGGGCACCCAGAACATTTCACCTGATGCTCTATCCCGGAACCCTGCCCTAGCACCTGACCCGGCACTAGTTGACGCCCACAATACCCAGGTGTTGATTAATCCAGAACAGATGAAGGAGAGCCCACTGTTTAACCCCGCACTGCTTATGATGGAACCTTTAGAAGGTGACGCTGACACCCCTGCCCAAGTTAGGTTGTCCCAACATCTGTCAGCTAACTATGATAAGATTTAGCAGGCCTGCCATAGAAATGGCGAATCCCTGGAAAAAGACTACCAGTTAATAGATGGGATCATCCTCCATCAAGGCAAGTGGTGGGTACCTCCTGGACCCCTGCGTGAGGAAGTGATCCGTGAAGCTCATGATCCTCCAGCTGCTGGCCACTCTGGCAAGGACAAGACGCTTGAGTTAGTCCGCCACTCCTACAGTTGGAAAAGTATTGCCACAGATGTGGTAAAATTCACAAAGTCCTGCTTGACGTGCAAATGGTCAAAGCCAAGACGCCTGAAGAGTGCTGGATTGCTGTTCCCCTCCAAACTGTTGAGGGCCCTTGGACATCAGTGTCTGTCAATTTTATTGTGGAACTTCCCTTGACCAGGGCTATGATGCAGTAATGGTTGTGGTGGACCGTTTAACAAAGATGGCCCACTTCATTCCCTGCAACACCACCATTACTTCAGTTGAGACAGCCCGCCTCTTTGTAGATCACATCTTTTGCTTACAAGGTCTCCTCAAGGAGATTATCAGTGATTGGTTCCCACAATTCACCGCTCAGTTCTGGGAAGCCCTTATTTACATCCTCAGCATCCGCCCCTGCCGCTCCACAGCATTCCACCCCCGGTCAGATGGACAGATGGAGAGGGTGAACCTTGGTTTGGAGCAATTATTGCGTAGTTATTCCAATGCTGAAAAGAACAATTGGTACTCTCACCTCCCACTGGCACAATTCGCTTATAATAACCTTACCCATGCCTCTACAGGCACTTCCCCCTTCTTTGCAAACTATGGTTACAACCCCAGCTTCAACCTAAGTCTGCGGAATGAGTCCACTATCGTTGCTGCCTATGAGCGCGCTAAAGAGCTCAGGAACATAAATCAGGCAGTGAAGGACCATCTCTTTGATTCTATGAGGATGTAAAAAGCATATGCTGATTGAAAGTGCCATGAAGGACCTAATATAAGACTGATGATTTGGTTATGGTCAACTCCAAGGATCTCCACATGAAGCAACCTTGCCGCAAGTTAGGTCCCAAGCATGTTGGACCCTTCAAGATCCTCAAGAAAGTTGGCCCATCAGCTTACCAGGTTGACTTACCCCCCTCATTCAAAGTGTTTAACACCTTACATAAATGCCTGTTGACCCCCTCTAATGGTCCCATGCCACCTCTTCCAGATCCTGTCATAATGGATGGTGAACCCCAATATGAGATTGATGCTGTTCTTGCTTCTCGCCTATCCTGACAAACGGCAATACTTGATGTCCCAGAAAGGATATGATGATACAGAGAACAGCTGGGTATCTTATTGGGATATGACCAATGCTCAGGACCTAATTCATGACTTCCACTCTAGATTCCCAGATGCCGTAGGACCTTCCACCCAAGCCTCTTTAACTGCCATGAAGCTACCTACTACCCACAAGAACTTTTCCTTGCCCAATGTACCCTCAGGTGGTGTAGAGCCTCGTTTAAGAGCAGAGGGTGATGTCACAGCTAGTGACATATTTCCTGAGATTAACCGCCCTTCTAAAGCCAAGTCCAACAGGCTCTTGGTGCAGAGACCAGAGCCCCTAAAGGTCACCGATGACCTATCTAAGGCATTGACATAAAATGTGTTTTGGCTTTACCTTCCAGGGATGAGGAAAACGGCTTATTTATGGCAAAAACCCAGGCGGGAATCGAACTTGCACCCAGAAAATCACAAGATATGAGGGTACAAAATCTGGCAAATTCACAAAATTTTGATTTTGTTGAAGTATGACGAATTTGTAGCTCATATCAAATTCCAATAACCACTGGAATATTCTTGAAGCAACCCCCTATAAATTAAGTCTCAAGATGAGAAAGGCTTTGCTTTACTCAGATATTCTGATCACTCTAATAAAGTCAAGAATTTTTGGCCAATTTCCTGTATAATTTTTGTTTTCTTCAACAAAAAATATACCTCTCCAAAGATTTGTGATGGCTGGAGTTCGTTTCCGCTCTGGTTTGCACCCCCTGCTGTATGTGAGCCCTCCATTCACTCCGCCACCTATTCCAGCAGATCTTCCTCCTCAACTTTCTCTGGACTTAGCCTTGGATTTTACGCCACCCTTCCCAGCTTCCAGGGTCACTTGTACCTGATGGTTGCGGCCAGTTTGGTGTGCGTTTTTCTCTAAAGATTTATATGGAAACACAATACTAACCATTTAGGACGTCTCTTCGTTTCTTGGGTCTCTTGGCCTTGTTGGATCACCTTTAGCGTGTGTCTTTCCCTCCAGAAACCTCCTGCGCTCCATTTTCCCTGACATGCCCCTTGTGCTTCAAGCTTGATTACTTGAAGCGCAAGTTCCCTACAATTTCTGCCTCCCCCTTCTGCCGCTCCTCCCTCTGGTGTTGGGTTGGTGGCCAGCTCAGCCAAATATTTTGTATGGGACTCAATCCTCCCACCCCCAACCTTGACAAATTCTGGCACCACTTCTAAGGTGGAAGCCAATCAACATTCAATTTTCTTTATAAAAAAATTTTACGATTTGATCAGATTATAGAATCCTGAGTTGGTGGCTAAGATAGTTTGACTGATCTGCCATGGTTGATGGTCTGCATCAATCATCTCCTGCCACCGATCCAATTCTGGTGGCTGTCCCAGTAGTGGCTCAGCTTAATTTATTTAAATTTTTTTAACTGTATTGATGATAGTAACTGACCATTTAGTGTTAAGCTGGATTTTGCTCTGGAGATGTTTTTTTATCAATCCTCTTAATTTGTACTCTCAACGTTTCCATGCAAAACCCAGTTTTACTATTTGTAAGAATAAATATAAAATGGCAGTTGAGGCTGCAGCTTCCCCTGTCAACACCCTACTCCACCAGCAACTTCATGGGGTAATGGAACCTTCATGGAGAGTATTCTTATCCCAAATTCCCCCATGATTTAAGGAGATGCAAAATACAAATTGAGTAGCTTTCATTTGGTGTGAGCCACACTTGCATTGATGTTGCAAAAACTTCTCTTTTTGATCTCAATCATCCACAAACCTGCCAGCGCATCAAGTCATACACTTGTGTGCCGGCTCTCATCACATTTTCTGAGCATCAACTTTCTCAATACGTTGAGGTGATGGATACTGCAGGCCTTATAAACGAAGAAAACCCACAATTATCCCTCCTTATACCTCTTTTCGCTAATGCTCCAACCACAATATTGTCCACCATGGTCTTTCAGCTAAAGCAGGCGCCAGAAAAAAGTTTCCCCAAAGCTTACTCAACTTCTGATATGGCTTTTTAGGCTGTTAGCTGAGGTGCCATATTAGGATTTTTATTTCTAATAATCTTTTTGTCTGGCCCATTTACAAATAAAAATGCGTGGCGACTCCCCCTTTTGAGTTGGGCATCACTAGTGATAAAAAGGTATTAATACCTTGACCCTTGCCTACCACCATGTATAAAACAGATACATTATCTAAACCATTATCCACTTCATGAAATGGGCTGAAGCCACACCCATAGTCTCTTCACCGCTAATGTCAGTGCCATTTTCTCGTTTAAATAAGTCTTTACCAGACATAGTAGCCTAAAAATTATTCTGTTGGACAAAAGTATGAATTTTGTTTCAGGCAGTAACTGAACTCAATCTGTGATGGGGACACCCCAAATCTTTATGGCCCCCTATCACTCTTCGACTAATGAGGCTGTGGATCAAGCTAATAGTACACGTATATCCAACCTCCATAAAATGACCTAGACTGTCCCTCCTAAAGGAACATATATTATTATTGAGCTCTGAAGGCATACCAACTAGGATATTATTGAGCTATTAGCATGACCTCATTCAAAGCTCTATACAATTCAGACCCTATGTTACCCTCTAGCGTCCAGCTCATATTGGAGATTTAAACTTTTAATGCAGCTGATTTAGATATAAAGACTTGCAGAGGAGTTTTTAGATTGCAGGAACTGGTGGCAAAATAACCAGGGACCATTATGCAAAGTCAAAATAAACAAGCAGTGATAAGACCTCTCAAACCTGGATATCAAAAAAACTTTTATTCTTAAAAAATAATATGATCAAACTCAAAATTTAGAAAATTTTAGTTTTCACTATTGACTGCCTTTCAACAGTGCCAAACACAGCCTATGTTATATAGATCAACTCCTACTGCCCCTTCATGAGGTAGTGGTGCTCCGCCTCCTGGAATTTATTTGCCATCGCTGAAACGCCCCTGAGCTGGCTCAGAAAGCCTGTGAACACTTCCAGTCACTGCATTCCACCTCAGGTCCTAGACCACCTCACACGCACCCAGGCAGTGCTTTAAAGCCTCCTGGTGCTCCCTTGAAGAAACCTGCATTTTGCTCTTTCTGGTCAAGTATGGGTACTTCTTCTCTTATGTGAGCGCGTTAATCATCAAGATGGCCACGGCGGTTTACAAAACCATCAGATAAATAGATCTCCGCCCCTTCAGGGGGTACTTTGATCTTGGCTTCTCTTGCAAAGCCCACGCTATGGCAGCAGCACAGCTGCCTTTTGATATATAAAATCCTTTATCCCAACCATAAAAACTCACTTGCCAGATGAGGCTACAATGGTGGTCCAATTTACTGGCTTGCTCTCTCACCTTACCCCCAAACGCCTTTACCATGAGCTCAAAGATGTTCTGGCTGCCTATGGCGCCAACTCCACGCTGAAATTTGTGGTTCCAAAAGGCACCAATTGTTTTGCTGAGCCTTGCGAATTTTCTACAATCCACCCATTCTGTCAGGACTCTCACCCTGCAATACCTCCCCACGCTGTATCAAATCATCCCATGATCACCCCTTATAAGCATGCATCTAAAACGTCCGCGCCATCTGTCCCTTGTGAATTGCTCTTGGCCATCTAAAGTGAAAGTGCCCACCGCTTTCTGCTGAAGCTGCTTCCATCGCTCCTCCCTCTGGCATAAGCCATTGCTTCTGATTTTACTAAATTTATATCTGGAGATTGGTCCTCACTCCCCCAAACTCAACTGCCACAGGTGTTGCTCCCATCGCTCCACCCACTCATGGTTCAACTGACAGACTTATTTCTGAGCAGATGGCTGCTCAAGTGCTAGTGGGGTTGCCATGGTCCACTTTGCATAGACATTCAGCAGCTGCCACTCCACCAACACCTGTCGCTGGCCACATACTGGTCATGTCAAATTTTTTGAGACTCTAAAATGGATTGACGATGCAGACTGCCCCTACGGAATTAATCTTGGCTTCAAGTGGTCAGATTTCTTCACCTGACCCTCCAATTTGATTCCCCAATGTGATTTTAATCCTTAAAATGGATTCCCAACTTAAAAATATATTCATAAAAAGGCTGTAAATGCAGCTTCTTCCCCCACCAACCCCCTCCTCCACCAAGCCCCATAAGGCAATTGAGCCACTTTGTGAGGGTTTTCCTATATTTAACTTCATTGTAGATTTCCTTGAGGACGTTAAATTGAGAATTTAAGAACTAACATTTGCAGCTAGCCACATGTGCGTCTATACAGTGGATCTTTGCTCTATAACCCCAAATACCCCCAAACCCACCAAAACATTTTTCCTTCACTTGTAGGCCCAACCTTATTACCTTCACCAAATTTCAACTCGCCCAATACATCATATGATACACACTGCAGGCCTCATTGATGAGGAAAACCCCCACCTCTTTCTATTTCTGCTGAACACTTTTATTCTCCCAACCCCCTTCTGTCTGCCTTTTCCCGTCACCTGTAGCTGGCGCCAGACAAAAACTTCCCCACCCCCTCTTCCCCTTCTAGAATGGATGCCTAGGCTAACTCCATAACACCATTATAAGATTCTATTTCATATCATCCTTTGTTTAAAACACCATAAATAAGAGCTGCGTGGAGAACCACCCTCCTGGGTTGGACATCACTAGTACTAAAAATTAATATCAACTAGAATATATAGTGCTCTTCTACTATCACTGACCTGGTGGAAAAGCCAATAAGCTATATGCATTGTGGTCTGGACCCTACTTTAATGATATACCATTTGTAGCCCCAAGTAATACATCACTTCTTTCAAGATGAGGACTCTTGTTAATTAAGTTTATTTGAAGTTCCTTCAGTCATGTACCCACTTAGTAAGATCAGGAGGTGTGTACTGTTAAGAGAGACCAAGTTTGACTAAGTTTGGATATAAACCAAACCATTAAGAAATTGTTGTAACTGGCACTAGGGCATTGACTACAACTACACAGGTCGCTACTTCTTTAGGTAAACTAAAGGATACTTTATGATGACATTAGCCTCTAAAGTACAAGAATAACAATATTATTGTCAAAAGTTTTTTATTGTAAATAGCTAAAACTTGATAGGTGAAAAAAAAGTTTCTGCATAATTTCGAATTGCCATCATAATAAACTTCACACTAGAGTACTAAGCCATGCATAGTTATTCTGGAAAATGGTAGACATTATTGGATTGGATTTTGATAACAAACCTTGATGATTATTTTATGCTGGTAGGGCAAAATGAAAATATATGAAAAGAAAAAAATAATAAAATGAGAGTCGATTTACAATGCCTGAATGCCTCATAACTTGATGGGAAGGTATCATAGGAAATTGGTGTTAAGGTGGTAAGAATTTGATACTCAATAATTATTAAGCAACATATATAAACATAATCACGTGGGCAAGGAAATCTGCTGCAATTTAATTTGATAGATAAAAGTCGCCCACAAGCCCAATGAGTCAAACTCTTAGTCCAATTCATAAAAATAATAAATAGAATGTTTGTCAAACCAGATTGCAACATCTTCACCCTACTTTATTAAACATTCTAGTTAAAATGAGCGGAGGCTAATGGTGACTTTATAAAGATCAGGACGCTAGGTAAGGCAGCAATAAGCATAAGCAATAATCTTATGCTTCTGAATGTGCACTGGGTAATAGCAGGTGTTTGATAATGACACCTTAGTTTCCCAAGGTTAGGATAAATTGGCACCAGAGGGAATAGCAGGATCCTTTTTGGATCAGTGGAGTGGTGTAAGGATCTTACCATACATTCCTTTGGGGATGTGTAGAGTAATATCAGTTCCACGAGGGAGTGGACCCTGGTTTTATAGTGTATTTCTGTGCAGCACGGAGGGAAATCCCGTTACATTTGATAGCTTGGTGGGGTTAAATTTAATGGATTCAGCTCCCTTGCAATAAGTAATGTGGACTATCACCCATTATATTCAACGTCCACAAATAAAGAGATTTGAGGTAGATTCAGGTGGAGAGATGGATTCAGCTTCTGCCGGCATGGGAAGCCACATTGGCACTTTATGCACGTTATCCGCTTGGTTAAAATCTCTGTCTGACAATAAATCCGCCATTGTTTCATCTGACAATAGCTCCTCAAACTCAGCTTAATTATCTGAGCGCTCAATAACTGTACCTGCCAGGCTCAGTTCATCATCAGTGAAATACTGATCTTAATAAAGATTACTGTTGTCCGCCTACCTCCAAAATATTGTCTTCAAAGTTAGATTTTCAGTACAAATTTACTCATAAAAGAGGCCCCAATAAGAAAATCGTAGTCGTCATGTGATAGGAAGATGGTGGGAGCAGGAAAAATTTTAGTATTAAAACCCAGTAGCAAGGAGCTATATTACATAGTAGAATCATTGAATTAGGGTCTGCAGTGTCATATTCTTTGCAGTGGTCAATATCAGGTTTGATCTCCAAATTTTTCAAGCAGTTTATAGATGCAATGTTGATAGAGGCTCCGCTGTCCACTATGGCATGAAATGACTGGTTGTACAAACTGATAAACAAGTAATGACCCTCAGCATGATGATCTGGACTGGTGATTGTATGGATATCTAATGCATCCGCTTGACTTAAATAATCATACAAATCATTATCTGTCTCAGGCTGTGATGTCAATCAGCCTCTGTGGTTATATCCGTAGGGAATATTCCTCACTGAGGGTATGTTTGCTTGGTTTGTATCATTATCTGATATTTCGAATTGTTAGCGGAAGTAGTTTATCTTGATTCTACTCCGCAGAGATTTTCACAAATACTTATCAGTAGCAGTTTTCAGTAAATGAATACTCAACTCCTTTTTGGGTGACTTGTTATAAGGAGTGCTGAAAGTAAGGGCACAACGCTAGAGGTAATTTAACATTTCAGTGATTTTAGTATTGGAATTTAAAAACAAATAACATAGCCCAATATAACACTTTGTGGGGCTCACAGGCATGGTTGGAATGCGATCTGAGCGTCATAGTGGTCAGAACCTGTGCCCCATACAACACTTGGGCCATATAATAGAAGTGGTCTGAAAAAGTCAAAACTTCTTTGCCTGTTTAAAGTTGATAGCCATAAAAGCGGTTTCCGGCATATTATTAGTTATTCTCCACCAAACCCATCAATATGATATCCTTAGCGTTGAGCTAAGCCAAAGCTTCAATAATCTTTAGTAGTAATAGCTCTTGGCTATAAGGGTTCAGTAAGTTCATCATTGAGGCCAAACTTGGTATATTCATCATTACTTCCCATGGTGATTTCAAATAGCCATACAAAGGCTTAAATATTTCCTTGTCTATCAAATTTGAGCATATTAACAGGGTAGAATGAGGGACAAGGTGCTACAAGAATGGATGCTTCAGAAGCAGAAGTCTCTGCGACAGGGTGGTTGGAGCTTATAAAGGCACAGAAGTGAATACATTAGGCACAGTGGCTAAAAGCTCATCTATAGAATCGTCAGAAGTAGAAGCTGGTGAATCAGCTTGGTGCCACACCAGCCTATGGTTATGAGTGGCACACTTAACCTCTTGGCGGAGCTGCTTTACTATACTAGTAAAGAGTTGCAGCTCTGCAGCCAATTTTTGCTCATCTGTATCCTGCTTAATGGCGAATTTAATTGAGAAGTTAAGTTTTGGATTTCCTGGCCCTGAGTTTGTACCTGGCGTCGTACAGCTTTAAAGTCCTTGTAGATTACTGGAGTATCAGGAACTGCTTCATCTGCTGGTTCACTTGCACCTAATGCATTGCTAATTTAGATACTATGCTTTAGTGTGATGGCCCTACCAATAATCAGGTTCATCATAAGGAATGTAAGGCGGGTTGCCGCGGTTGCCATCATCGAACTATGGCATTTTGAGGGTTGTTTCTAATGTAATGCAGAGTGAAAAAACCCCTGTAGTGAGCACCAAATGTTCCAATCAGTTCTGGGGAGTTGACTAAAACTGAACTGGTCGCTACTTTTTAAGTAAACTAATGGGAATTGTATGAAGTTAGTAGCCCTAAGGTGCAACAATAACAATATTTTTTTAAAAGGTTTTTTATTGTAAATAGCTAAAACTTTATAGGTGGAAAAGAAAAGTTTCCCATAAATTTGAATTGCCATCATAATAAACTTCACACCAAAGTACCAAGCTATGCATAGTTATTCTGGAAAAGGTAGTCATTATTGGATTAGATTTTGATAACAAACCTTGATGATTATTTTATGCCTGCAGGGCAAATGAAAATATAGGAAAAGAAAATAATAATAAAATGAGATTTGATTTACAATGCCTGAATGCCTCATAACTTGATGGGAAGGTATCATAGGAAATTGGTGTTGTGGTGGTAAGAATTTGATCCTCAATAACTATTCAGCAACATATATAAAATTAGTCACGTGGGCAAAGTAATCTGCTGCAACTTAATTTGACAGATAAAAATTTCCCACAAGCCTGGGAAGTATAACTCAGTCAAAAATATAAAAAACTAGTGGAGTTACCCGGCATTTCTCAATTTTAAGAGATCGCAATGAGCCTAAAGGCTGTGTCAGCATTATGCTTGAGCCTCTTGGACTAAAAGACTCGCTGTTGCCCTTGTTTGGTGATCTGTTTATCCTAAATTTACTTGATAATTTATAGTAATTTACTTAAATCTCTAACAAAGATATTGTTAGGAGAGTGTCTAAAAACTCCAGTTACCAGCGAGGTGGTGCACATTGCACAGCTACAATTCCAGTAAACTTGTCATCAGTCAGTATCGAGAGTACAGCCCCAAAGAGGGTGCTATAGCTAAAAAAACAAGGACAAGGGTGTTCAACATGGTATATATTAATAAAAAGTGTACAAACAACAAGACTTGGGTGGAACACAAAGAAGAGTACATATTCAAGCAATGATCTGGTCTGAAGGGCTTGGGTGCCTCAGTCTGTAGGGGACCAGGGAAGCCCAGCGGTGCATCAGCTGTGATTGTTAATTTAGTGCAAATTAAATGGCTGATATTGTTAGGGACCTCCCAAAGAGGTCTGTGCACAGGTCCACCCAGGTCAACATATAAAATGTAAACTAACTGGATTTTATTGAAAGGAAGATGACAAAGAAGGAAAGTTGGTCTCAAGAACCATACCTTAAGTAAGGGGAGGTGAGTCATCAATCAGCGAAAAGGTTCCAAGCCTAAACAAGCCAATTGGCAGATCACCATTGGCCAGGGTACTTTATCTCAATATCAAAAGTGCTCAAGTGAATGATTGCAAGCTGAGGCGTCCCTATTTAGAAACGTTAAAAATAGAACGGATTAAAGCCCCCATTCTTTGACAAACTGAAATGAACCATACTTAATTAAAAGGTAACTTGTCTGTTTTAACGCCGCTGCTGTAACACATGGCTGGGTATCTTTCACTTCCCCTGAACCAACCTGAGCATATCTGGCCTGCACCTGGCTTTGGTCCAAGGTGTGCTATAAGTCAGGGAGGCATTCTAACTTGATCTTTTTTGAATCTTTACGCTCAGCCTTGTCATGGCAGTTGGTCCCCTCAATAAAGTCATGTAAACTTGACAGATTTTTGTTAATTTTGGGTGAGCAATTTGATAAATTATTTGAAAATATCCGCCAATTGTCACACACTCACTCAAATTGATTAAACATCAGACTCAGTTAGTTTCAGATGAGCAATTTGTTGAATTATTAGAAAATATTTACCAATACTCACCCACCTACCCAAATAGATTACCTACCAGACTCATTAGTTTCAGATTTGATAATATTTGCCAAATTTCACCCATTCACCAGAATAGAATAAACCTATCAGACCCAAAAGTTTCTGATATCAGTCATTCAGTTTGTCCATCAGTGATTGTGTTTTAAGTAGATAGGGTATAATTTGTGGTTAAGTTTTATATAACTAATATTAGTTTTAGGTGAGAAATATGGATAATTATTCAATATATTAATAATTCACCCACTCGCCAAAGTAGATTGAACTTATCATGTTATATTAGATTAATTTCAGAAATAGTTTGGTGAATTAATCAATTTATTTGCCATCCCATCCGCACCAGACCACTTCTTTTGGGCTCACATCAACAACGGTCCCTCAATTTGCCCCCTCTGCTATGAATAGGACCATTCCAAAAAGGCATATCAATACAATTTAAACACTGCGAAAACTTCCAACCCACCCATGAGGCCACACCTAAAGTTTTTGAGTGGGGATTTTGGCTGACTCCACCTCCTCCAGCCGTGCGCTCAATCAATCAGCAAAATCTAGCAACTCAAACCCAAGCCAGCCAATTTACTCCCAATCCAACCTATTGGGAGCAGGTTTGGACCCATATTCAATCCAAGAAATTTTCTGCCCCAAAACTTACCCAACCACAGCCACATATCTCGAATTAATCCTAATCATCCAAAATCCTTGGGACTTATTGGATGGAGTGACCAAGTCTGGTAAATTGTCCCACCTCCAGACTCCCCAATTAATTTAGAACCTTATCTGAATTCAGACTTTGATGCCCCATTCCCACCAAAAAATGTTTCCAAATTCAATGCTACCCCTTTCCTGAATGACCATCAGCTAGCTGAGGCCGCGGTGGCCTCACCTAAAAGTTGCCATCACCATGAAGCCATGGCACTCTCTATAATTGAATTTAATGAAGGGCTGTACATCACTCAGTTCCCCCCCAGTTTCCCTGTGTTGCAAAAGAGGAGATAAAACGCCTAGCTGAAACTGCCACCACCTCTATCAAGCATTTTGCTGATCTGACAGATTTTTTCCCAACCATGTGCATCACCAGAGCTAACATTGCACAATTAGCCCATCACCCTCCCCTGTATCCAAGCTGAACACCATGTTGCCAAACTCATGGAGGCTTTTCTCCAGGGTTAAATTTTTAGTGTCAGTCTCAATGAATTTACTTCACCTTGACCCTCATCCCATAGATTCTCCAACCCCCTTGCTCTCAGCATTGATCTGCCTTTTCATTATTTAAGTCAAAATTGATAATCTGCCTGATCCCCCCTCCCCTTATGCCATTTTGGGATAAGTGGCTCACCACTGTTCCACCTGGTAGGTTGTTTTATTGTTTTTTTGTGTGTCTTGCCGCTCATTTAGGTCGGTTGGTTCATATATCAGTTTGTTTTTTTGGTGTATATGTTTTGATAATGTCTACACCCTGGTCAGCATCCTCAAATAAATTCAAATCAATATATTTTCCAATTATCACCCACTTGCCAAAATTAGATTGAAACTTTCTGACTCAAAGGTTTCAGATGTCAGTCAGTCAATCAGTACGTCAGTCATTGGATGTGTTTTAAGTAGATTAGTAAATCCTAAAACCACCAACCACTTGCCAAAAGTATTTAAAACTATTAAATCAACCAAATACTAAACTGGTCATCTGTAACAATATAGTGAATACCCTTGAGAACGTATAGGGGTTTCACAGCTTTCACAAGGAACTTTTTTTTATTTTTATTATGAGAATAATAATTTTTAAAATTCAAGAACCTTTTCAGGGATGCATCCAACACTCACCAAAGTTTCATCATAATTGAATAACGGTATAGTAACGCATATGTGATAAAAAAGAAACAAACATTCATTTATATATATATAATAAATAGAATGATTTGTCAAACCAGATTGCAATAGAATTGAAATTTATTCAGTGGAAAGCATTGTTTAAAGAAGTTAATAATTGGTTTCTAACCTTTAATGATACAAAGGGTATAATTAAATCCAAAACTCCCTCATTGAGTAAAAAGGGTCAAGCCCACTCATGAACTAATTAAAATGTTTCCTTAAGGATCTAGGAATATATTGCTAGTCAAAGGGACTAATATCCTGAAAGAAGATTTGTCCCATCAAAGAAACTACCTCATACATAAGCACATATTGTACGCTCTACTATATTTCTTCTAGGTTTTATTAATGACTAAATGTATTTTCCTTAGTGATGAATAATCCTTCTAGGAAGCCGCTGAGCTAATATTGATAATAATTGATTAGCTATTATAGAAACTGGAAAACACACTAAGAATTCTGATAGTGAAAGATTCCAGAAATTTATGCGGTTGGTTCTGTGTCACAGGATCAGCCCAAGGGAGAATGTAATCAAGTTTTGAACATGCAATATCATGATTATCCTTCTCTACCAGATTCCTTAGGAACTTCACTTTGTCCTTAAAAACTCACATTTGGATGTCTTTGCAACTAGTCAAGCTGTATGTAGGGCTTCAACCAAAGCCACAAATAAATAACATGTTGTTCAGCATTGGATGAGTGAATTAAAATGTCATAAACGTATGCTATTATGCAGGTGAACCTGAGATCACCCAAAGCATTTTTAATGCGAGCGCTGAGAAAGTGTTAAATATTTTTAAGCCAAAGGTCATAATCATAAGCTAGTAAATTCCATACCGCGTCCAGATTGCCATCAGCCATTCCTGGACATATTTCACTTGTACTTGGTGAAATGAGTTAACCAGTTAAGTAAATAATAACCTTGGACTTGGAAATGGCGTGGAAATAGCAGATTCCAAAAGAAGGGGATATGGATCTGGGACAGTGAAGTTTTTCAGGAGTCTGTAGTCAACACAGAGTCGCAGTGCACCTCTGTTTCTGGGCGTAAATTCACTAGAAATTAGATAAAGTTATATTAGTGATCCTTTCTTTAGCCACCATGTTGTCAGTTCAAACTTTGAGATCTTATTCGCTATAAGCCATGTATTGGTACTAACATCAATTGATTTTAATAAGCTTCATTGTAAACTGGAAGCTCATGTCAAACTCAGAATTTTTAGGAAGACAATAGTCATATTTATCATTGAACAGAAGTTTTTAAGTAACCATGGACTTCTTCTTAGTGGGAAGGTTAGGTACAGCCTCTGAGAAGGTTACTCCAGTGCTGCTACTACCTTGCTACCTGTGACCAAAGCTGGTACCAAGGTAATTTCCTCAAAGTAGGTATGTGTATTGGACTCCAAAATGTTTTATTCTAAGTCAAAACTTATATATAGGTGGCGCCACCTTCAACTCCCATGATCACCATTATAACAACTCTGAGATGGCTGAGAAAAGAGCTACAAACTCGTGTTCATGCGCCATGAACTTGAGAGATCTAAAAAGCGGCATTGTGACCATAGGGATGCGGAATACAATAATAACAGGGGTCTTTAGTAGCTGAAAGATCCAAAGGCTGCGTTAGTTTTAGATCATTGTGGTTTCCAGTGTCACCGGTGTCCAAAGCATTTAACGTGACTTCAAATGACCCACTGTAACCTGCTCGGATAATATAAAGTAAGCACGGTCATACCTAAATTTTACTTAGAAAATTTTAAATATTTTTGGTCGTTTTATACAGGAGGCTTTTAGCTCTTCTTAAACTTAGGTACAGACTAAGGTGAAATAGTTGCTGCCCAAACATATGATAAAGAATCTGCATTTAGTTCTTAGGGATCAGTGAGGACTGCATCTCTGATAGATCCTCATAAATTGAAGTAATCTGGTGCTCAGCTTTGATCTGGGTCACTAGGGAGATATTAGAGGAAAATATGGCTGTTCACTTAGAATCTAATTGGATTGCCACCTCTCCCAAAGGTATTTAATGATGCATTTTTCTTACAATCCTCTTATTCATATTCCTCTCCCAATTCCTTTAAGTAATCCTTAAGGAACCACCTTTGTGGAAAGACAGGAAGAAATTCACATTTTAAACAAAAAAATAAGAATCCCGTGGCCATTACTCTTGTTGCACTGGGAATCTAGCCCATGTGGTGGACGAGAGATGGGTAATGGCATATCCCCTGAGAATCACGCCTCGTCCACTCTTGCTCACCACCAAAAAATTTGCTGGTAAAATCTAGAAGTTGTGCCATGAAGTGGCGGAGGGTAGAGGCCAGCACCAGTGAAAGGCAATTGGCGTGCAACCCCAGGAGGGGAGTCCATAATATTGAGTCCTTCCAGGGAGGTCAAGTCACATTTTACTGAAATAAAGGAACTATAGTAGTTTTGGGCATGATGATTCCCATCCATCAGGTTTCCTCAGGAGTTCCCAAATGAGGCTGTCTCTAAAAGGTATGGGAATGTCCAAGACCTTTTTAACCCAATGGAGCTGGCCATATGTGGCTTTACCATGGGTACAATCTGGCATCCACCAAGGCATTATCATCACTGCGCCAAAAATGATCACAAGAGAATTAATGTTCTCACTAGTAAAATTGATTGCAATTAGAATGAGATGTTTAGATCTGAGTCAGTATTGGAAATCATGTAAGATTGGAAATCTGTAAAGAATGATTAGCATAATATTTTCAACAGCTGTTCACTTAGCTTTCATTCTCAATTTAGGGATCATCTAGAGCAGCAGTACCAGACAGGTACCTCTGTTACTCCAAACTTTTTCTCTTTACCCCATTTTGGTTCCAAAAAATTCAAATATATGTATTATTTATCGCTTAAAGTTCTGTTGAACATTTGATGGTGATAAATTTTTCAATTCTGGAAATCCCTGGCTAGTCCTCACAGCTGCCTTTTTTATTTTTCATCTATTTTATTCAAGGCTGTACCACAGGTATTCTGGCTAGTGTTTTGGTAGTTACTCTACTGGAGCTTAATGCCAGCCTTATTATTTTCAAAAAGCTCTATGACATAATGGAGTGACCACTTTTTTGGCCCGTCTTCACCCTCTTGGTGAGTAGGTGCTGCGATGATTTTTGTGTTACAAGTGGATGACGTGTTCTTCCGCTCAAGAGCTTATCACTTCAGTTAGAGATTATCTCGTTACCCCAATAGCAAGTCAGTTTCCTCCCAGCCCATGTAGGGAACGGTTGAGGCTCTATTGTTCTCCAAATGTGGGCCAGCTTGGACGGCTCACAGGCATGAAGTGTTATTCATCCCCACGGCCATTGTTCCACCTCCTCAACCCTCTGTTTTGTGCTCAGAGGAGATTATTGTGGTGGGCAAGTTGTATGCTCTGGGGAACTGACGTACTTAAATCCGTTGGTGCCTTTGTTGACTACTGGACAGCTGATGGAGGTGGAGGAGGCTTATATAGCTTGTCCTCAGTTTCCTATCCTAATGATCCTTTGGGTCAGTCAGGTGGATACCCCTTTGTCATGATTCTGATATGACTGGATGATAAGCCCTAAGTCGTTATGGTGGAATGAGGTATAATCCACTTATTCTGAGTATGAGTTACGATTTTTGAGCGCCTTATGATAAGGTGATATTGGTTTAGATTGATGGTATTGGATTGCTTCCAAATGAGGCGAGTAGGAGATGTCAATGCAAGACAGATAATTGGAGTATCGCCTTCTTTTAAGCGTTCATAATTTAATATAGTAACCTATGCCAGAACCAATGAGATGCGGTGGAATGAATTACTAAGAAAAATGGTCATTAATGACCAAAGTCACTGAGATATCAGCGGGACAAGTAGATTGGAGGAAGAAGGTTGTTGACAGTTTAGAGTGAGCGAAACAGTGATGATCTACTGTATTTAATTAAGTTAAACTAAAGAGTGTTGCCAGAGCAATAGATCCATTTATATTATATATTATTATCTTGTTTGAGGACAACAATTATCATTATTTTCAGTCCTACTGCTCAGTGGGCTGAACCCTGCACAAATCCCTTCAGCGTGTCTCTAAGATACCGCCAAATTTAAACAGTGGTGCTCTCTACAGGGGACCGTTGATCAATTACACAAAATATATCTACAGTCACTTGCCATGGCGCAATAGGCTTGCATGGACAGGGGATCTTCACAACATACTACACCAGTTTAATATTCAAAACTCAAACTTACCTTAGATGCTGTGCTCAAAAGGCAGGACAAGCTTTTTTAGGAAGTTTGTAATAATAAGTTGCCTCCATTTAATTACAATGAAATATTAATGTTTCTTTAAGCGATTCAAGTTTGAAAAGGAATGAGCATCTGACCAGCTGAAAAAAAACCACTAATATCTACATTGGATGTTGGAAGTGCCAACCAAGTCAGTTTTATCTTCCAAACAGTTTGCATTTAATACTGAGAAGTGAAGGATACTGTGCCACAGTTGTTCAGGGGTACCTCAAAGATGTCACTGTGGAAGGCGGAATTCTTGACCATCAGGTTTCAGCATAATGAGACTCTCACCATGTTTGCTGAGCGATTTACAGCGGAAGCCCATGTGTTACTTGGGACAGGTATTTTATCTGAATCCAACATATGAATTGCAATGACCTCGCCATAAACCCATACTGTGAGCTGTACAACGTCATGACCCCAATGTTGGATGAAGATGTACCCTTGCTTAAACCTGTTCAGTTAAGCGCTGTATATCCGCCAACTTCCCTCCGCCCAATACTGAGTGTAACCCTTCCTCTACCATTGTTGCACCATTTTATTTTAGAAAGATTTTCCTGTCCAGTTCATATTCCACTGAGCAACCCCAAGCAGTTAAACGTCCTCCCCAGCCTGCTTATCATCAACGGCCCAACTATTACCCTGGGCCTAATTACGCTGACCGTCAGCAGTATTATATCAACCTGGTTCAGTTTATGCTGGTCACCTTTTGTACAATTTTCCGCATGAACCAACTTACAATATTCAAGGACGCAGGCCCTATGGGGCAAATTGTTTTGAATGTGGTTGTCCTGGGCACCTGGCACGAGGTTTCCCCAATTGATGGGTCCATAACGTACATCATGGTCAATATGATTAGGGAAAAGTCAGACTGGAGTAGAGATGGGACTCTCTAACTCCGGTATCCTAAATTCAAAAGTCCCACCTAAATCTACTGAATTATATGCAGCGGAAGCCCTTCAGTATGATGATACATTATTTATATCAGCAGCCAGTTGGAGGGGTGAATATTTTGCAACAAGTGCAGTCCAAGGCTGCGGCGGAAGAAGGATCTCAGATCCAGCCCATACCATACACTTGCCAAATGTTTGACCAAGTTTCCACTGACAAGTTGGACCTCTCCACAGCTTTGCCTTCCCTGCAAGGAGTATCCATCAAAATTCTGATCAACACTAATATCAAAAAATACCCCAGAGTTGGGGAGGGGATTGCAAGTTTCCTTGGGAATAGAGATTCATTATATGTCCATGCATTACCTAGTTAAGATACAACATATTCAGAATGTAAGTACTATGCCATTGTGGTAGCCAAAACCCAAGTCTGCGTTATAAAAATACGGGTGCTCTAGTTAACATGGTTTCAAAAAAGGTGGTGCTAAGTTGGCATTAAAGCCGGATGTGGAACACCAAATGGTATATGGGACTGCTGGAGCAGATACCACGGTCTCTGAAGGAGCATACAGCACTCTTTCGCTGTAATTTGTGACAATTGTCATTTAGCCCTTGCAATAGTTTTGCCAAATAATAATTATTGACACGTTATTTGGAACCACTTTGTTACAACATTATGGGGCTATCATTGATATGACAGAGGAGACGTTCAGACTTTTGGGACAATGGATCCCAATCTATTTTACCTCTGGCGGAGTGCTAAAGGACTCAGTGCACATGGGGCATATCAACCTTGCCTATAGTGATGGGGTGATTCTAGTTTGCAATCATCGATTAGAAATCAAGACTTGGCCCCTTCCACGCAGATATAAGAATATCAGGGGCTGCCTCTCCGAGCTGCTGGACCTATATCTATCTCGTCTGGTCACCAATTAATTGTGAACACTGAGTTGGCGGTAAAAGTACCACATGGACTCTATAAGGAAGTTATTGGCCTTATCAGCAGTTGCAGCTTAAGCTCCATGTAGCTTCAAGAATTATATTACCAGGGCAGGGGGAGATCAAAGTCTTGCTTGCAAATCTACAAATGGTACCACTGCAAATCTGCCTCCAAATAGTGACGTACTAACTCTTGACCCCTGTTGAGGAGGTCCTTCAGGTTCATGAGTTTAGGTCACTGGATGAATTTGATCTACCCATTAAACTGCAGCCCAGTGTAATAGCGGTGGTTCCAAGTGAAAATTTATTGGGTTATTGGATGAACTGAAGGTCCAGGCGATAGCTTTATCTCAAAAATATAAGGAGATTTTTTAATGTTGATGACCATGATTTAGGGTGTTCTCTGATAATGGTTCATTTATTAACTAATAAAGATCATTCCCGCATCAGGTATCAGCTTGATCCACAATTAAGGGCAGCTGATGAAGTAGTTTTCAAGGAGATTGAGAAGTTACTGGAACAAGGGATTTTATAACTTTCTAAAGAGTCCATGGGCTTCGCCCATTCTAATTGTAAAAAAGGAAGGACAGTACCAACTGGGTATTAATAGACTACTGGAAGCTCAACAGTATCACCAAAAAAGACTCATATCCCTTGCTGAAGAATGACAATGTTTTGGATTGGTTGTGAGAAGATTGGTATTTTTCTGCAATGGATTTGATATTGGGTTATTATCAAATCGAGTTTCATATGGAGGAACAGGAGAAATGCGCCATCATTACATAAGGAGCTCTTCCAACTAATAAATATGCCTCAAGGGTTGTGTAACGACCCAGCTATGTTCAAACGGGCTATGGACATCATCCTTCATGAACTGAAGCTGTCATGCATTCATGTATACTTGACAATATCAATTTCTTCCCTCAAATGTTTTCCAAGAATACTACCTATCTAGAGGATGTACTCCGACAGCTTGCTGAGACCAACATCAAGATTAAACCCATAAATTCCACTTCTTCAAAGACCAGATGGAATATCTGGGGATTTTGGTAGATGAGAAGGGGTTGAATCTGCAGCTGGCCAAGGTGGCAGCATCCAGAAAATGACTCCGCCAAACAGTAAGCGCAACATACAAGTATTTTTGGGGATGGTGGGTTACTACTGGTGCTTCATCCCTAACTTCAGCTGTATTGGGGGCCCTCTATTTGAGTTACTAAAAAAGAACGTCATGTTTAAATGGACAGAACTCCATCAACGCTCCTTTGACACACTTTTGAAAGCGTTGACCAGTGCGCCAGTGCTATACTACCAAGCCTTTTTATATGGAACATATTATTTAAATGGATGCATCTCTTTCCGCCATTTTGGCAGTTCTATTCCAAAAGGATGATGAAGGGAAGAAGCACCCTGTTGCATAATGCAGTCATACCCTGAACTGTCAAGAATTCAATTATACTGTGACTGTGCAGTAGTGCTTAGTGATGATCTATGCATATAAGCAATTTAGGGTGTATTTGCATGGAGTAAAGTTTAAAGTTGTAACGGATAATGCTTTATTACGCTGGTTGCAGAATAACAAAGAGCCTGAGGGGCGTCTAGCTCGATAGGCTCCCAAACTGCAGGCTTACGACTTTGAAATCCTTCACTGACCTAAGAAAAACATCAGAATGCAGATTGTTTATTGATATTACCCACAATTGCTATTACAGCAGATCTGAGCGATGTAATGTACAACAAAATGCTTAGCGGAAAATAAAATGGCAAACCTCCTCAAGTTATAAAGGCGTAATATGATATGACCTAATACCTTCCAATGGAATGGTGAGTTGTACAAACGTATTAGAAATTTTATGGTGAACTTTCTGTGACTTTGTGCAACTGAAAATTTATTTGAAACACACACAAGGCAGTAGGACATGGCAGATTGCGTAGAATGTTAGAATTGTTGCCCTTAGTATTATTTGGAGAGCATGTACTTTGACGTGCTTGAGACAATTTCCTGCTGTCACCAGTTTAAAGTGTAAAAGCCATTCCGCCAGGACACTTCATATCAGTTGGTTAAACTACACTTTGCATAGCATACATTTTCTCTTGATGTTGTGAGGCCCCGCCAACAGGAGCAGACTGTTCCAAATATATTATGGTGGAGATTGACCACTTGACCAGGTGGGTTGAAGCACGGGCAAACGGGATTTGGGGGCACTTACAGTGGCCAAGTTCATAATGGAATGTATAATCCAGCAACATGACTGTCTTCAGTTTATCCTTACTGATAATAGAACCAACTTCACCTCTCACATCTTCCAAAGCTAAACAAGCTAATAGCCATCCGTGGAGTTCTGATGAACTCATATCACCTTGAATCCAACAATATGGTTGAACAGGTTAATGGGACCTTGGTGCATATACTCCAGAAATTAGTAGCGGATTGCCCTTCATATTGGAGCTCTCTCCTTTCCACTGCTATCTTTGCCTACAACATAAGCTACACTCTGCAATGGGAAAGAGTCCATTTAAGATACTTTATGGATGTCACACAATGCTACCTGCACTGCTATGTGCCTGCGTTAAAGATACTGGCAGAGTGGATCCACAACGTTACTTGACCAACTTGAGAACACTTTAATCAAGATGCAAATTGAAGCTTAATCCTTCAGCTTGGCCAAAAAAATAATCAGTCCACCAATCATGTATGGCATAGCGGGCTAGAACAGTTCAAAGGGGAGATAGTTTTATTTCTTGACCAGCACTGGTTCATTTAAAAGCATATGTTGGCCAACATCTGGATTGGTCCATTCAAAATAATTGAGAAAACAGGTGTTGACGCCTACATTATCAGGGACCCTGCGAGTGGTTAAATTGTTAATTAAGTACATGCAAAGTTCCTCCAGGCGTATAGAAATAGGAGACTTATTGTTCAGTCAAGGGGAGGTAATGTTGAGATTCTAATATGACTTGATGATAAGCTCTAAATAGGTGTAGCGGATTGGATACTATCCATCAAAAACTGATCTAATAAATATAAGAATTTTTGAAAGCCTTAAAATAAGGCAATAATGAACCCAGGAAGTGTATTGATTGGTTTTCCTTCAAATAGGGTGATAAGGCAATGGTGACTTATGAAGAATATTTAATAAATAATAAACTAAGACAATAGTGAATTTAATAATAGGCGCTACAGGAGCTTCTCAGTTATGAGGAAGAACCAATGAGTTTATGGCGGAAAAGAATAGGCTACGCAATAAGAGTTAGTATTGACTGAAGTCAGTGATATAAAGCATGATGAGAAGACTAGAATGGGGAGGATTGTTGGTAGGAAGTAGAGAGTGGACAGAAAGAATATTCTAATAATACTAAATTAAATAAAGTGGTATCCCCAAAGCAATTAATTTATAGGTTATTAAATTATTTAAGTTTGTCTCAAGGATTGGTAATCTCAATATTGTCCATCCACAGCTCAGTGGGATCAACCCTGTGCAAACATTACGGCATATATGAACTATTTCGCCAAATTCATAATAGGGATGATCCACCAAATTTTCATCTTGATGGGATAATATAGCACTGATATCTATATTGCTAGCATCAGTGAAGAGTAAAATGGTTTGTCATAATTAGATGACCAGGTATGGGATAGTGGGAGAGAGCTATGCTTAATAAGTCAAAGGACTGTTGTTGTTCCTCTTTCCACTGGAAGGGTATCCTTTATTTGACAGATATACTAAAGGCTCAGAGGTGTTGGAAAAGTGTGAAATAACCTGGTTATAATATACCACCATCCCCCAAAAGACCTGTATATCACTTAGAGATTTAGGGTATTTTAGAATTGACCATAAATTTTTCATCCATCACGGATATTCTGGCCTTATTTAATTTATGGCTCAAATATCTATGTAACTTTGAAAAAGTAACATTTGGACGGCTTTAGCTTTAGGTAAGTTTGTGTAAGCATTGGAAAACCTCTCCTTAGGTTTTCCAGTTGAATAATAAAAATTTAAGAAAAAATGTTTATATCATTGAGGTTTACTAGCACAAAAGAGCGTTTTAATCTCCGTATAATACGTCCATAGCTCTTTAAAAGGTGGCAGGTGGCATTGTATAATCCATGCGGCATTCAAGTAGGCTGAAATAGTTCTTCACTAGAAATGAGGGCGCATTTATGTGGTCTTCAGGGGATAACTCAATTTGCCAATACTACTGGCAAGGTCCATGCCACAAACTAATGGGATCCAACATCAAGCATAAGGAATCATCTATACAAGGCAAAGGATATTTACATTTTGTGTAATGGAATATAGTTGGTTATAATCTATAACAACATGGTGTCCACCATCATTTTTATGAAGTATTCAAGTGAAAGCCCATGGGCTTTTAGATTGCACAAGTAGCCCAGCTTCTAACAGTTGCTTTGTTCTAGAGCTTCTCAAGCTTCCTTGACTTTAGATTATCAGTAAGCTCAATATTAAATAAAGGTGTGATCCTCAGTTTCAACTTGGTGAATTACTCCCAAAATTTTTTTGTAATCACCTGGTCCTAATGAGAAGATATCGCTATATTCTCAAGGAGGGTTTCTACATTCTGGCGTTCATTAAGAGTGAGGTTGTCTCCAATTTTACTTTCAACCTGTGTTGAACCTTTGCCCTCTAGGCTGCACAGTAAGAATGTTGAGGGGCAAATGGGGGAAAAATGGAGAAATATTGGACATTTATCAGCTTTCAATAATACTAACATCGATTTTAATTATAATGATGATTTCACCAGCCAAAAGACCCTGGCTGACTCTCGGTGGAACCCAGCAAATCTGGGCTCTAAGTTTATTACTAAAACGCGGCAAAACCCTATGAGTTTGGGGGGTCAGGTTACCACGAGCTCTCAGCTGAATCCCATACGACCATCAGAGGCTTCTCCCTTGATCCCTATTAACTTGGTCCAGGTCACACCGTGGCGACCAGCCCCTTTTATAGGGTTGGATGGGGTCCAACTGAGTGCAAATCTTTTCCCGCCCAGTGATTGGGTAAAATTAATAAAAGCCTTACCTCATGGTACCAAAATCACTATCATCAGCCCCTCTTGGCCGCTTCCTAACCTAAGGAGAGTTTGAAACCCTCCAATAGGCTTGCTTGCCATATTTCCTAATTTTGAATGTACCAAGAAATCCGATCCTCAAGTCTCAATACCTTAATTATCAAGTATCAACATATTATGGGGGTTTGTTTCTTACCCTCCAAGGTCTTAATAAAAACTATAAAAATCACCTCTTTTCAAGGGTTTTTACATTTATTCAATTTATTTATATTGGTGGTAAAAACCCATATTGTTGGATTTAGGTAACCTAAGCACCAAGTGAGCCTTCCAGCACCAAAAATCCAACAACCAGAGTTATTGTGGGTAGGGGATCAAACCCAAAATCTTTTAGTGATTCAAAACAGCTCACAAAGGTGGTATATTTGATAGGTAATATTTTTGCATAAGTGAAGAACACACATCAAGAAACTTGGATGGTTTTATTAATTAAGTTCCCTAATAAAATGGAGACAAATTTCCTTTAGGCGGGGTCTGAAATTCCAGAACAGGTCAGCGCTTCTTTAATATAATAATTAGGGTGTCCATATAGCTCTTAATCTAGATTAGAAGGAATGTTAATCTTAACTTTAGAATCCATGCTAACTTAAGGGCCATGTGGTACATTAATTGGATGTGGGCATATAAAGTTATCATGTCTCTGTCATCCACAGACTCAGGTGGTAACTTATTTTTATTCTTCAAGTTTTTTGTACTCTACTTTACAAATAATGGTGGAATATTCAACAAGGCATGTTTATCCTTTTGGGACGCTTTTAAAATGATCAGAATTTCATATATTAATGTTATTTTATATCTTAAGAGAGAATATTATTTATTATTTTATTTTATCTAACCAAGGCAAGCTGACCAGGGGACAGGCATTACCAAAAGAAAGAAACGACATGAAACCTGAACAGGGTCAACTCCATCAAAGAAAGTTTTTCCACCTCCAGATCGGGACTCAAATTTTTCTGGTTGTCATGGGTAAGGTTTTCGTGTTATAAGACCCACTAACCACCAATAGCTTCCTTTGGCTGGCACCCTAATCGATGTGTGAAGGGCAGGAATCAAACCTGCAACCTTCAGGTTGGTTGCTGTACGCCTTATAAACTCGCCTTCCACCCCCAATATTATTTATTATTATGATTAATAATGCAATTAAACTCCCACATTATTTGTACTTTAATAGCAATTTAACTTACTGTTTTCTAATATGATTGTGGGAGAAGTAATCAAGAGTTTTCCAAACCAGGGGGTAAGGCAGAATATGCACCAATAGCCTTTGTATATTGATCCCCCGCCATCTCATATTCAGCTTTGTGAATCAAGTCTGAAGCCATTTTATTATAAGTTGGGAGGATATAAAGTTAACCAGAGAGCTGGTATCAATTGTATCCAGGACTTTAACCTCCTAAATGAATACATTTAATTATACTGCCAAAGATATGAATTGAGAATTTATGGATAATAGACTATTGGTAGGTAATTATAGTAAGGTGATTAGAGGTTTTTTTATAGCCAGGCTCAGGGATTGTTAATTTTTTTTTGAAAATTTGGTTGGATAATGCTTGGCTCTCACTAGAGGAACTGACTGTAAGGGTGCTATTGGGTAATTAACTAATATGTGAGTGGGCATCTTAAGGTCTCTATTGCTTGGATAGTATGAGGCACGTTAATTTTGGCAGGAGCTGTAAATATGAAGTAACATGAGATGCTATGCATATATTGGTTATGCTTAGGCACTTGAACTTCGTCAGCAGAGGGAGCCTATTGCCCTATGCTGACTGACCCATTTGCTGCCTTATGACTAAAGATATGAAGTTAATGGTTTGCAGTATTGGTATTTTCTTTACATTAGGCACAATAAAATTGGATGTGGTAGTTTAAGGAACTATTGCCATGAAAAACCTGAGATTGCAACTTATTGTTAAGACTGAGTAACCTGGGAGGTTTAATAAGGTCAGAAGGAATCTCCTAAATGACTTCTTTGTTATAAAGAAAAGATTTATGGTGAGGCTTCAACGCTGTAAGGTAAAGTTGGACATCAGGAATGTTTTTGAAGGCCAAAAAAAGAGTTAAAGATAGCTTCATCAAGCATAAGGCATTTTCCTGCAACCAAAGTCTGGGCTTCAAAATAAAATCTTTGGGGTGAACTCAATGAAGATTATCCTCAATTAAAATTGTTTCCAAAAAAACTTGTTTCTGATTGGCTATGGTTAAGTCACTCCCTTACTCCAAAATAAGAGCTACTTTGGCCTCGTCCTAGGTGTAACAGGTCATTAACTAGGATACCATTATATCCTGTTCTAGGTGGCTAAGGCATTTGGTCAAATGTCTGAGTTTTTGGTTTCATAGATTCCTCCATTGCACTTTAATAGCAGTAAAAAAAGATGCTCCCTTCCCACAGGACATTCTTGTCTTTGAAGGAAGGTTGAACGTGGTACTTGGATGGGTTGATGCCAAATGGCATGGACCAACACTGGAGGCAGCCCTTCTGATGAAGAGGAAACAAGATACCCTAAATCTGTATATATGGAGGGCGTCCACATTACTCTGCAAGTTGTTTACATCTTTAATAATTAAATTTCTATGCTCTTGGGCGGCCTGAGGTGCAGTTTTGGTGGCAAAGAGATATGTCTGCTGTTTTACTTCAGTTTGTAAACTTGTCATAACATCTCAAAGCTCAAGTAAATAGTGTTAGAGGCAAGCGCTTGCTGTTCCAACCCTCATATTAAATAGGGTAGGGTAGTCAAAACTTCGTTTATTATAAGAATTATTTCACCAGAAAAAGAGGGTGATTTGTCAGAAAACACAATTTTGTCAGGATGATGGGGGTTAAATCCAACTCACCTAATAAGTTTAGCAACCATAGCCCCATTGCAGAAAGATCCTTAATAATTATACTTTAATGTAATAAACTAAAGTCTTCAATTAAGGGAAAACAATCCTTAGTTTGTGTATCCTTTTTATTTGTTCGCTAAATAGTTAGTGGTACCCAATTTTTTTGGTAAAATATAATATACTCTTTATTTTCACTCAAACTAAAGTATATAGGAGATCAGGAGTTTATTCTCATGGAAAATCTTTAAAAACTCTCCAAGCTGAGTTATTTACTAACCTGCAATCAGGGATTCTAAGGCATAATGGTTGCTTTTGTTAAACAGTATTGATTTCATAGATCAGGTTTGAACCCCAAAATTGTGAGGCTTCTTTAATACATTATTTAATCACATAGGGCAGGTTTGGACCCAAATTTTGGTAAGCTAGGATAAATTTAGTCAAAAATTATCCCTGACAATAATTTAAACTGAGTCTTATTACTGGTCAAAATCTCATCATCAGAATTACTCAAATTTTTATTTTGAGCTGAAATCCTGACAAGAAGGTATACTTCACAGGCTTAAGTTTGATGTTATTTCTATTAAAAACGTTGAAAACTGACCTGAGGGGTCAAGATAATAAATAAAGGTTTTCAATTACATTTATGTCATATAAATAAACAATCATGCACTTCAGTTAAAGATCTTAAAGATGTAATACATCACTCCTTGGAACAAGGTGGGAGTATTGCATAATCCCTGAAGAGCTTGGTATATTGAGATAATCCTTCCGTGCATACTAATAGCCCTTTTCTTGGTCTTTTGGAAATAAATTTATCTACCAGTAATCACTAGCTAGGTCAAATGCAGAAATAAGTTTGATCTGGATAGTTAGGCTATAGCACCATTTATGAAATGGGATAGCTGTCCTTATTCATGAGGCTGTTTAGCTTCCTGTAAGTCATCACTATTTGTGATCACCATTTTCTTTCTTTATAAGTAACAGTGGGGACGACCATGGACTACTGGAAGGCACAAGCAAGCTGGCATCTAATAGTTGCTTTGTAATTATCTTCATGTTTCTTCCTCTACCTTTAACTCACTATATGGCTTTGATTATATAGGGTTTGAATCTCTACATCAATGCTGTGGATCCAGTTCTTCATATGACTGTAATCATTATCTGATGTGGAAAAAACATCTTGATAATCTTCAAGTAGTTGAAGAACAATATTAAGTTCCTCGATTTAACTTATTAGATAGTTGTACTTAAAGTATGGCACAAATTAAATGATTGATAGGTAGGCACAAATCAAATTTGAGTAAAAATAAAATGTACCTTATATATTTTTTCAATTGGATTAATTTCCCTTTCCAGCATGCTAGTGTTTTTTGACTAAGATTTCTCAATTTTTCAGGTTTCCCAGTAGTAACTTAATTTGTCGCTCATAAGTTTGGCTGAGGATACCTAATAATACACTTTTTCTAAATCTGCTGACTCCATCAACACTAGTCAAGTGTAATAGCCAGATTGGGGTATATCATTGTTATGTTAGAGAAACCAATATTTGTTCTCCTGGTATAATTTTTAACTCCTCAGTAGCATATAATGGTATGCCGTTTTATTTATCTAATGAAATGGGGAGTGTTTTTTATAATCTTTCAAAAGTAGATAATCTAAAGGTAAAGCGGAAACATGATAATTAACTAGACAATACTATTTTATTATGCTGTATTCTTCATTATCCAGAAAAAAGGTTTCTCATAATTGAGGAATAGAAAATCCCCTTCCTTTAAATTGATAACTCCTTCAAATTCAATAATAAATTGCATCTCAATAAGTATGTCATACTGACTACCAATGAGAGCAATCATAGGAATTATGAAACTGTTTTGTAATTTCAAATTAACAAGGAAAAGTAGGAACATATTACTTTGATGTTTTTGGACCTTCAGTGATATACTTCTGTCTGCTCTCAAAGTTAGGGATGAGTTTGATCTTCTTGAGGAGCCGAGATGAGACAACATTGATTGGCAATACCATATTCAATCTAGCATTACTTGGACATTATGAATCACCATTTCTACTTTAGTTATTGTTCCTTTAATTTTGGCGGTGTTGAGATTGGCGCAGAGGCATTTTATCTCAAGAGCACAGGTTTACTAACACCAAAAAAGAACTGTCTGGAGAGTGTCCTGGGAGAAATAAAAGGTAAAAGGACCTTATTTATTGTATATAGGCTTTTAATAAACTTAAGGGAAGAAGAACACCTTAATAGTGAATACTGACAGCGGCTTCAGGGCTTTGCTCAACAATCTTCTCTACTTATTGTGGTTTTCTAACCATCAGCTAATGACAAAATCAGATCCCATTTCCCATGGCAGATCCCTGCTTATATTCGCCTTTGATTCCTCATTATCAATGATGCAATTATTTGGCATTATAAAAGCACTAAGGACATTTGGAGCAATATCATAATAGAGAAAATACAAGCTTACAAAACCAGAAAATTTAAGGTAATTTCCATAGTAAAGCATAATCAGTTTTAAGATAAAACTCTGGTATAAAGTCAAAAAGAATAATGACAAGTATATTGTATGTGTAGTTTTATGCCAGTTAGTACAAAATAATATATGAATAGTGAATGTGACATAAGACCCTGCCCAGAGGCCAAAGTTATCTAGATATAAAGGGATCAAGTTGCTCTGGGATGGAGTAATGATTCAATCTTCCTCAATATCTATTAATATATGTCAGATGAAACTAATGATGATGACAGTCAATTAATTTAATTCAGCCAATACACAAGTTCATGAGCTGTGAGGCCAAGTACATTTGATCAACCCAAGTATATGATATAAGAGAAATAGAAAATTAAATAGAAATAATATAGATTGATAGTTATAAAACTAAAAAACATATATCCACACTTGACCAAATATCAAGGAACTAAGATGAGAGGGGTCAGGTGTGCTATTGACAACCAGTGGTCAAAGGTTGGAGGACTGATAGTACTTCTTAAGAAACTTTGTGTGCACTAATTTGATAAAAGGGCCCTTAAAATGATCCTTGGAGTGTAGGCATCTTAAATTTTTCTCTACGATCTTGAAGGACCTTTTCCAGATTGTTAAGTTTTCAGCTGATGGTGCAAGCTAAAATAACTTAACAGTGAAATCAAGGATATAAACTCACTTTTCAAATGAAACTCCTGCTCATAATCAGGAAGTAGATTCTCTGATAATCCTCAATAATAGCCAAGTAACTCTGGTATACTCACTGTTCTTAAGTCTACTGGCACCAAAAAATACAAGACCTTCTGTCTTTGTACAAAATCAGGAAATCATTCCTCTATAATCAGGTCTACTTCTCCAGCAGGCAACTATATACTTCTCTTAGGGAAGAATAAACACACACAACTATCTAATATAGATGTAACGGCAACAGATACAAATATCAGACAGATGACAGATGGATAATAATTAATAAACCAAGTGACAGTAGTTATTAATGATCAATAAACTAGTAAATGATGATTATTTGATTAATTGACTTTTTATTAATTGGCCAGGAACCAGTATTATATACCTCTCAGGCATCTCCTGGCCAAACTCATCTATTAGATGAGTTCATTCATATTATGCTAATCCTCTGCTGGTCATGGCAATAATTATAAAAAATCCCCAAGTCAATTTGGCCCATGAATTGACTAAAAATAACAATCATTTCAGCCTTATTGGAGGCAATTTTACTCTCATAATTGGGATGACTTTTGGGGTTTTGAACTCAACATCAAAATCTTCCCAATTAGAGCTACATCATAACTCAACATCAAACAATAAATGGGAAATAAAAAATATATATGATCATAAAAGATGATGCACCCCAATTTGGGACGTTGGTAGGCCTCTCAATAGCACTAATTACACCCATAATTGGGATGACTTTGGGTTTTGAACTCAACATCAAAATCTTCCCAATTAGAGCTACATCATAGCTTGACATCTAACAATAAATGGGGAATAAAAAAATACATGATTATAAAAGATGATGCACCCCAATTCAGGACATCAGCAGGCCTCTCAATAGCACTAAGTATGCCCATAATCAGGACATCTATGTTTAAGTGCTTAATTATCAATTTAATTAAATCAAACACAACTTCCACCTTAGTGCATTAAGATTAATGTACTAATTTAAGAGGTGCAATTTAGTTAATGCCGTGGGACCACTTTGCACCCAAGTGTACCCATAATCAGCCATAATATAATATCATAGCTATAATTAGCTACAATAATTGGGCACCTCAAATGCAATTAGAGCGGTTATGAGGTGAATATAATTTATCAAATTATGCAGATGAATTGGGAGAATCAAAGGATCCATCAATGGAAGTAATCTATCAGCATTGATGGTTTTCTCAAAGGGTTTATTTTCAAGTCAACCATCAAAATCTAACATTTCCCCCCACTTGACTGTAATATAAACCCTGAATTTTCCCAAATTCATTTTCAATGTCTGAAAACAGCTCATCCTCTGTGTACCACAATTTTGTTGCTTCCCTCGAGCCCAAACAGTGGCATCAGCTTACTCGTCTGCCCAGAGCCATGCATATGAATTTGTTTTGGGCTCACTCCAGGCAGCAGAGTTGGGCCAGCTTTTTCCTGCGCCAACTGTTATGATGTCAACTCAGCCTGAAACCATCATTGAGGAGGAAGTTGTCCAAGTTGTGGATCCTACTTGAGGATTGATAGGGTATGAGCTCAGGTCTTGTGCTTCCACAACTGTCACAGCAGACAACTTCAGCCGCTCTTTTGATCTGAGAGAGCCAACCTTTTTGCTCCAGCTAGTTTATTGAGATGGCAATCTTCTGGTGGAGTTTCTCTTTGTACTTGGCCATTTCCCAATGGCCCAAAACTACAGTGCACTGCTGGGGTCGGCCAACTATTCTTGTTGAGGCCAACTGCTCAGCAAAACTCGGGCTGAATATGATTGTCTTTATAATCCCATTTGTCTTTTGTTGGCTGAGATACTTCTGTTTAACCTCAAGAGTTTGTTCAGGTTGACAGCTTTGTGGAGGAGGTCCTTGGTTCCTGGTCTGAGCTACTTGAGAATTGGCCTAATTTGCTTCCTCTTTGGGTTTGAATACCCATAACGAAAAGATGTTCATTTTCGCTCAGCCATTTGAGCAGCTTTTGAGGCCCTTCATCAGGATAACGCTGATGAATACCTCCCCAGGATGGCTGTAGTTGGCCATCTTATGCGCCTTTTCCCTAACTGGATGCCTTCAGGTTGTTTGTTGCTTGTTCCCCCTCTAATCAAGTGGTGGAAAACCCAGGTTTATCGTTTTAGATTGTCAAACCAAGAAAATCTATCAGTATCAAACTGATTTCCTAATTGACTGTCTTCTCTTGGGCGCATGTTTCCCGCCTGATTGCAGGCTTGATAGGGTAACTATAAATGGGTTTGTGCCTCCTCTCCCCATTGTTTGCTGGGAGTTGTCTTCAACGAGTGCACGGCGCATCTGGCTCTATGCCATTATGGCCCTTTTTCTTGTCGCCCAGCAACTAGACTGGGTCAAATTGGTGCGCGAAGATGAAAGTTCAGGTTCTGAGTCACCTCCCCCTTAAAACTGAGGAATAAAATTCGTTTTATTTATTAAAATTTATAGTTTTCTTATTACTTAAAATATAAAATCTTATTCTCTTTTTTTTACTATGTATATAGATGATGGAAATTTTTTTTGCATTATTATATATTATTTTTTTTATTATTAATCTTTCTCATAACTATTAGTTTCAATTAATTATATATGCTTATATTAAAATTCCTCTCTTCTAATTGGGCCGCTTTTTAAACTTCCTTAGGAATTTAGCATGGACTCAATTATATACATGACCCGAATTTTTCTCCTTTAAATTTAAATTTTTTTAAATTTATTGTGGGGAAGGCCAACCATGGGACGGACACTTCTGAATATGACTTGGGAAAGATAAACTTAGTACCAGGGGAGGCACCCCAGAGAAGCGATGCTATCTCTTGTTGCCAGCGGGAACGCCACTTATGGGGAGGGGGAGGGAACGTGAAGGGGCCGTAGCCACTATTGAGCACGTGTGGAGGAAGGGGTCTGATTTGATGAACCAGACTGGGAACCAGGAGGAGACCAGCTTGTGGCGATGCGGTGGGAGATATCCAAACATCCACGCTTGAAAGTGGTCCACCAAATGAGACCAGAATCTGTGGACAGCTTCTAGGAGGGTGGGGATGGAGCCAGCGATGGCATCCAAGACAATCGTGTGGATAGTCCACATGGCGATTGCAACCACCAGAGCACGGAGGGAGGGTGGAAGGGGGGAAGCCATTGATGAAGAAAACATATCTCTTGACAGACTGAAGGGATGCGTTCGATCCTGGCCCAGCAGACGTTGGACTTCGCGCAATATCACTTTAGAGGTGGGGCACTTCTCCAGGCGGTGGAACAGCGTTCCATACTGGCCACATACGACACAGGATGAGTGTAATGCATTAGAGCGCTCAGCTGTACAACACACCCGCCTCAGGCAGCGCCACACATGGGAGCGGACATGAGGCTGCAACAGAGGATGGTGTGCATATTTCCAGATAGTCTTTTGGGTCTCAGTGGAATAAGGGATGTCCATCATGTCCAGGTAGTCCACCCTGGATAGGATATGGGGTCGTGTGGGGATCACGCCATCATGGATGGGTAGCCCCTGTACCTCTTGTGTGAACTGAGGAGAGGGGCGGCCTCTTCGGGTTGTATGTCCACTAATACAAATTCTCCACTCTGCGCTTTGCATGGAGAGTAGGATTCGTTTGTAGTGGGTTTTAGTCCCGTGAGGACCTGTGGCCGATATGTGTGATGCGAGGTATTTCATCAGGGAGTGGGGGTTTGATGGATTGTTGAGGCCCAAGGCTCAGGAGAAGTTGGAGCGGGCCACGCGGGACCAGTGTTGGGATGGGAGTGTAGGAGCGGTGACAGCCGCAATCCAGGTGCCCAGGATCTTGCATCATGGGCTTTGAAGTCAAGCAGGCCCATGCCACCTTGATGATGAGGGCCAAACATGACTTCTAGCCATACTGGTGGAGGGCGGCCTGACCAAAGCCATCCTTGCAGCAAAGCATACAGGGATTTGAAGAAGTTTGGGGAGAAGGGGATGGCGTGGGCTCCGAACCAGACTTTGGATAGGAGCATAGAGTTGGCAAGAACAACCCTGCCAGTGAGGGTAGTAGGGTGGGCTCTGAGAGAGGCAATACACTTCGTCACGATGTCCAGTATACGGCACTCCATTACTGCTGACGCATATCCGCCTGCCTCCATCCACACGCCCAGATGGCGCACCGGTCCTTTGGTAGGATGTGGCATGAAGGGGAGCACCAGTGGAGCGGTGTGTGTTGAGTTAGTAAGGCGTGGACGTGGGCGAGCAGATGGGCCAGGTTGGGAACTAATTGCTGGGGCCCAGCAGTTCTGAAACTGACCAAAGAGGATGATTTCGGTTTTGGAGGCATTCAGTGCCGCGTTGCTTACCCGGGAATATTCCTGGATGAGGGCTTCTAGCGCGCATGCATCTTTGTTATTAGACACCCCCACCACGCAATCATCTGCAAATGCCATCATCTTGACTGGGGTTTGGCCTGGCACATGGACCCTAGTGAGTTGGGCATTCACATTTCGCAGTAGTGGGTCAAGGCTGAAGTTGTATAAGAGTGGGCTGAGGGGGTCCCCTTGTCGCAGGCCCCTTTGAGGATGGACTACTTCCGTTAGAAAGCCTGGGCCATGCACTGCCATTGTCGCAGATTCCGTGAGCAGCATCACCCAGTTTATGAAGTGGGGGTAGGCGGAATTGATAAGGCAGGCCCTAAGGTATTCCCAGTTTAATCTATCATAGGCCTTTTGTTGGTCCAAGAATACAAGTGCCCCAGAGGCTGTGGACTGACATACATTAGCCACAGAGTGCACGTTATCCCAAATCGACCTTCTGGGGATAAAACTGAATTGTTCTGGGGAGATGGTGGCAGACGCTACAGTCCCTAAACGGTTAGCCATGATTTTCATTAAGATTTTGGTGTATGTGTTTGTTAGAGAAATGGGGTGCCAGTTGGCTAAGTCAAGCTTATCCCCTTTCTTGAAGAGTGTGACAGTAAAGGCCTCATGTCCTCCTGGTAGGAGGCGCATTTCCAACAGGCTTTGGTTAAGTGAGGCTAGCAGCAATGGGGATATATATTTGAAATATTTTTTGTAGAACTCATATGGAATGCCATCTGGGCCTGGGCATTTTCTGTTTGGCGCACCGCGAATGGCTGTCCATAATTCGTTTGGAGTAATTAAATTCATTATTTCTGGGTATCAGAAAATGGTGCGGATATGAGCTCAGTCAAGAAATTCCGCCATTTTGGCCGGCTGAATTGGTTCAGCTCAGTATAACTTGGAGTAATATTTTTGCATTTCGATTGCCACTTTGGCCAGTGTGTCCGCAATGGAATTATCCGATCTTTGCATCTGTGTGCAGGCCACACTCTAGCATGGTGCGAAATTTTTTTAAAGAAGTATGCAGTGCACTTGTCGCCTTTAGTTATGCGTGTGGCCCTGTATTGGACACAAACCCGATGTTTGTGTTGCCTTTTGAGTGCGTTGAGGTGTGCGGCTGCCTCTGCCCACTTCTGGCCCCATGCAGGGCTGTATCCTGTGGCTGAAATGTTGGACTCCAAGTGGGCCAATTCCGCCAGAGCGCGCGAGATAACTGCCAATGTGGCTCGTGAGCGTCTGGAGGAGAGATGGTGATAGTGGCGGATGGTGTCCTCTTTGAAAGTTGCTCATGTGGAAATGGGGTCCATGCAAAATGGTGCAACAAACAATTTTTCCAAAGTTGCCTCTTCCACCCACATGGAAAATCCTGGTGACACGATCTCGGGGGGTGGATTTTGCACCAATGTGGGGCCTTTGCAACTGTGATGGGTAAGTGGTATGTTATCAAGACCAGTCCATGGTCGGAGAATTCCATTTTCGTTGTTTTGGGTGGGAGATGTGGGGTTGGAATTTCACCAGCATTAGAATAAGGTCAATGCGGGTCATGGACCTTAATTGGCCATTGTGGACGTGGGGATGCATCATGTTTTCGAGCAGTGAGGCATGTCATGGCAGTGCATCCATTAACCCAAGGGTGGCTTGTAGAATGCATAGTTCTATGTGACCCTGTGTGGCATGGGGTGAGGGCGGCCACCAGTCCATTGGTGAGGGTAGCCAACGTTCATGTCACCAACTAGGAAAGAATCAGGGGGTAGCAGGAGGGATTTGACCAATGAGAAAAATTCCCAACGCTCGTGTGCACCATTTGGGGCGTAGATGTTGATGATTGTGTGCGCAACGTCAGCCCACGAGAAGGTGATGATGAGCACTCAGCCATTTAGGAATGTTTTTGAGGATATGAATTTGAAAAATTATTTTTCTGAATTAGCACCCCACAGTGCTTCGACCAAAAGGATAGGGATGGGAGGAGCATTGTTTTCCAAGCATCCTCGGAACCTCGTAGATAGTGGGACTCCTGGATGGCCAGGATATCCACGGGTAAATTGTGTTTATAAAAAACTCAGTTTCCTAGCCTGGGATGGGGAGGCCTTAAGTCTGGCGATATTCAGCATCCCTAGAGTGAAGGTTTCCCCCATCGCACCTTAGGTGCGAGGGGTGGGCCCCCTGGCCCACCAGCCTCTTCAAGGTCCCCACGGGCTTTCACAGCAGCGCGGGTGTTAGCAGCAACACTATTGGGGTTTTTGTTAATCTTCGCGGAAAGAGTCACATTGGCTTTGGCCTTCACTTTTTGTTTTCCTGACGTCGGACGAATTTTTTGTGGTGTGGATAAGTTTGGTGCACCGTTGAGCAGGGCAAAAAAAAATTTTCAGTTGGGATAGGTCCCAAGTCAGCTTCAACTGGAGCTTGGGTGCAGCGATTGGGTGAGATCAAATCTCCCATCAGATCCTTGGATTGAGTGGCCCGCTTGGCATGGGCCTCCCAATCTGATTGGGTGATTGATTCCTGAGTTGCTTCCGCTGCAAAGGTCTCCATGTACTCCTGGCGTTATGAGTGTGGGATGGTGGTGGTGGCCTTGGCCGCTTCCTTGGCCGCGGCCCTATGGGCCTGCTTAGCCTTCTTCCACTCCTGCGGGGAGATGGGCTTTAACAATAGGTAGCAGCCATGTGCTCCTCATAGGAAAGCCTCCTTGGTGCTTGCGGTTGGTTTATAGTGCGCCTCTCTGCTGGCCATAGCCGCTGAGGGGTGCTCTTGGAATGTGACGCCCTCCTTGATGGGGCATGCGTGCACCATATGGCCAAACATGTCACAGTGGGTGCAAATGGGGGGCGCGCTGTCCACGGTTACCCAGAATGGGTGGGTGGTATGACCTGCGATGTCAATAAAGGTGGAGTGCGGGATCTGGGTTAGGTCCTTCGCGATCTCCTCAGTTGGGGTCAGAACTGTGATGGCTTTGCCGGTGCACAGGTGTGGCATCAGCGTGAAACTTTGCATTTCAAAAGATTGTATTTCGCCATATATGGCGAGACCATCTTTCAGGTGTTGCTCCAAAATGCCACGTTTTACTGTAGTAGGCAAAAAGTCAAACGTAGGAAAATTTGGTTTGATTTTGTCCATCTGGTGCATTTGGTTTCGTCGACCTGTTGCCCTTCAGGGAGGTCGACCACTATGCGCACTGCTGCAGCCTCGTCTGCTGCTATTTTGCTTTTGAAACCTAGGTCCAGCCAACCGCGTTACATGGAGTGAGGTGCAATGTACACCGTGGTCAGGAAAATTTTGTGTACATCTTCACAAAATTTTTCCCACAAGGCCATTTTTTGGATGTCCAGATACACACAGACTCCAAATTCCACCGACGAAAGTGGCTGGGAGTGTGGCGTGTTGATGTACTGGTTGCATTGTGCTTGCCATGTGAGTATCTCTGGGGAAATTGTGACCGCCGGTTTTTTGAGATTTTTGTCTATTCCGCCAGATTCTCCAAGGCGTTTTTGAACGTTGGAGGCCACGGGCCTTCCGCCTGCTCCTCTTGCCTTGCTTGCCCAACTGCTCCCAGACATGGGCGCAGACTAATCTCCTCTGTGAGATTATCAAACTAGATTTAGTCTTGAATTGAACAGGTTGCAAAAGTGTTTGCAACGAGAAAGAAAAGTCCCAAATTTTTCTCCTTAATAGTGTAAGAAAAGTTTGAGGTCTTCTCAATAACTTTGAATGGACTAACCCAAATGCAATTTAACTTGAGAATTTGGCCTAAACCATGAGTATTACAAAATAATACTTCATCATCCACAGCAAATTTGGGCAGATTGTATCGGGTTTTTTGATCTTTTTCATGTTGGGCCTTACAAAGTTTGAAGTTATTATCAAAAGCCTGGGCTTGCAGCTTAATTAAGGTCTCTGCAAGCCTCTTGACATACTGAGAATAACTCAATTCCTGGGGTTCTTGTAATAAAGTCTACAGCAATCGTGGTAAGGCTGTTTGCCTCTCATACAGCTTTGGAATGGAGACATCTTTGTGGCTGAATGGTAAGAGATGTTATAGGCAAAAATGGCCAAACTGAGGAATGTGCTCCATTTGGAGGGCTTCTGAGAAGTCAGCTTCCTTAGGATATTAACAAGTGTTCCATTAACTCATTCTACTGCACCATTTGTCTCTGGGTGGTATGGAGTTGACAGAACACCACGCACCCCCATTAATTCATTAAGCTTCTGGAGAATAACTGCAGTGAAATTTGTGCCAATATCCATCAATATGAATTGAGGACATCCATGCTGATGAATAACTCGCTCCAAGATAAATTTAGCAGTTGTTGAGGCTCCTAAGTCCTGAATAGCCCTGGCTTTGACCCATTTTGTTAAGTGATCAAATGCCACACTGATATATTTGGCTTTCACATTGCTAATCGGGAGGGGTCCAACCACACCTATAGATATAGTGTGCCAAGCAAATTTGGGCCGAACAAGCTGGTATGAAGTAGCTTTTTGGAAAGTTTTTCCCCTTGACACTCTTGGCAACAGCTCAAAGTTTCATGGATGTCAAAATGCATCGATTCCCAATAGTAATTTTGCTTAAACTGCTCCTTGGTTTTCTTAGAGCCTCCATGGCCAGTAGCCTTATGAGCAGCCAAAATTAGATCTGCTCGAGCTGAGGGATGTGGAAATATATATTTCTTTCCATCAATCACTTTGAATAAGAATCCTTTTTAGTCTGGGTATCCTTTCTTAACTTAGAGAGAATTTTCTGCACTTGTTTAGGATCATCAGCAAAAGTCCCATTTACCATCTTCTGGAACAAGGCATTCGTTGGCTGGCAGAGAGTTACTATGATGGGCAGATGGGACAAACAATCTGCATTCTGATGCTTAGCACCAGCCCGGTGCTTAATGGCATAGTCATAAGCCTGCAACTTAAGTGCCAGCAAGCCAAACGTCCTTCTGGCTCCTTCAAATTGTTAAGCCAGCTTAGGGATGCATGATCAGTAACCACAGTGAAATGCACTCCACGAAGGTATACTCAGAACTGTTTATAGGCATATATAACGGCCAAACAATATCTTTCTGTTACAGTATAATTTCTTTCATGGGCATTTAGAGTCCAATTAGCATAAGCTACTGGGTGCTCTTCTCCATCTTCTCTGACTTGGGAAAAAAACGGCTCCCTTGCTGTTAATGATGCATCAGTCTGAACAATAAATTCTCAGTCAAAGTCAGGATAGCGTAATACTGGTGTGACTAATAGGGCTGAACAAAGCTGGTCAAATGCCTCCTGGCAGGCTGAATTCCACTCAAAAGAGACCTTATCTTTAAGTAGATAAAATAAAGGTTCTCCAATTTGAGCAAAGTCAGGAATAAATTGGCGATAATACCCAATCATGCCCAATTACAGGTGCATTTTTAGCTAGAAACTGATATAATGGCCTTCTTTGCCAAGTTATCATCCAATTGAATTTAGACATGACTTCCAAAAGGTAGAGGATTGTCTCTTTGCTCTGGAGAAAACTGGTCAAGGGCCATATGCAGTGTCCTGATATGGCAGATATGATTTGAATATTGTAATTGAAATTGGGATGTGTCACAAACTTGGCTATTAGTGACTTATTGCCTTCATTGACAGTTTTTGGCAGATAATAAGGTTTGGGCTCCTTTTGGCCTGATTCTCCAGTAGTTAAATCATTGCTTCTCTCATTAGAATGGCATGGAGGAACACTGGCCAAAATGGATTTTTGTTTTAAAGTTTGATTCTGATATAGATAAATTTGCCCTAACTTGAGGCAGAGGTTTTTCACCAGAGGAATTTCCACCATTGTCTGAGGTTACTGTTTCATTGATGTCCATATTTTCATGTAAGTGATAATCATTTGATGTGTGAGAAAGAGATTTTTTAGAATAACTTCAGGCATCAAATTCCATATTAAACAATTTTCTGCCTGCTTTAAGGGAATTAATTAAATCCATTCCATCTTCATTATAGGTTTGAGGATATGAAAATGTGTACAGTGCCTTATAAGTTTCTGTCTTGTTGTTTCCATATTTTTGAGCAAATTCTGATGGTTGAAAATTGAAATCCATTATAGTAGTTGTGTTTGTCCCTGTAGTGTGTTTGATGCCCCTGTAGTGAGCACCAAAATATTAAGTTTTCAGCTGATGGTGCAAGCTAAAATAACTTAACAGTGAAATCAAGGATATAAATTCACTTTTCAAATGAAACTCCTGCTCATAATCAGGAAGTAGATTCTCTGATAATCCTCAATAATAGCCAAGTAACTCTGGTATACTCACTGTTCTTAAGTCTACTGGCACCAAAAAATACAAGACCTTCTGTCTTTGTACAAAATCAGGAAATCATTCCTCTATAATCAAGGCTACTTCTCTGGCAGGCAACTATGTACTTCTCTTAGGGAAGAATAAACATACACAACTATCTAATATAGATGTAACTGCAACAGATACAAATATCAGACAGATGACAGATGGATAATAATTAATAAACTAAGCAACAGTAGTTATTAATGATCAATAAAAACTAGTAGATGATGATTAATTGATTTAATTGACTTTTTATTAATTGGCCAGGCACCAGTATTATATACCTCTCAGGCATCTCCTGTCCAAACTCATCTATTAGATGAGTTCATTCATATTATGCTATTTTTCTGCTGGTCATGGCAATAATTATAAAAAATCCCCAAGTCAATTTGGCCCATGAATTGACTAAAAATAACAATCATTTCAGCCTGATTGAAGGCAATTTTACTCTCATAATCAGGACAACTTTGGGTTTTGAACTCAACATCAAAATCTTCCCGATTAGAGCTACATCATAACTCGACATCTAACAATAAATGGGAAGTAAAAAATATATATGATACTTTTCTTTCTCGTTGCAAACACTTTTGCAACCCATTCAATTCAAGACTAAATCCAGTTTGATAATCTCATAGAGGGGATTAGTCTGCACCCATGTCTGGGAGCAGTTGGGCAAGCAAAGCAAGAGGAGCAGGCGGAAGGCCCATGGCCTCTAACGTTCGAAAACGCCCCAGAGAATCTGGCAGAATAGAAAAAAATTTAAAAAAACTGTCAGTCACAATTTCCCCAGAGATACTCACGTGGCAAGCACAATGCAACCAGTACATCAATATGCCACGTTCCCAGCCACTTTTGTCGGTGGAATTCGGAGTCTGTGTGTATCTGGACATCCAAAAAATGGCCCTATGGGAAAAATTTTGTGAAGATGTATACAAAATTTTCCCGACCGCGTTGTATGTTGCACCTCACTCCATGTCGCACAGTTGGCTGGACCTAGGTTTTGAAAGCAAAATAGCAGCAGATGAGGCTGCAGCGGTGCACGTAGTGGTTGACCTCCCCAAAGGGCAACGGGTTAACAAAACTAAATGCACCAGATGGACAAAATCGAACCAAATTTTCCTCACATTTGACTTTTTGCCTACTACAGTAAAACGTGATATTTTGGAGCAACATCTGAAAGATGGTCTCGCCATATATGGCGAAATACAATCTTTCAAAATGCAACGTTTAATGCTGATGCCACACCTGTGCACCAGCTAAGCCATTGCAGTTCTGACCCCATCTGAGGAGATCATGAAGGACCTAACCCAGATCCCGCACTCCACCTTTATTGACATTGCAGGGCATACCACCCACCCATTCCGGGTAACTGTGGATAGCGCGCCCCCATTTGCACCCACTGTGATGCGTTTGGCCATAAGGCACATGCGTGCCCCATTAAAGAGGGCATTACATTCCAAGAGCACCCCTTGGCAGCCATGGCCAGCGGAGAGGCGCACTATGAACCAACCGCAAGCACCAAAGAGGCCTTCCCGTGGGGAGCACAAGGCTGCTACCTATTGGTAAAGCCCATCTCCCCGCAGGAGCAGAAGAAGGCCAAGCAGGCCTGTAGGACTGCGGCCAAGGAAGCGGCCAAGGTCACCACCACCATCCCACACTCACAACGCCAGGAGGACATGGAGACCTTCGCGGCAGAAGCAACTTGGGAATCCATCACCCAATCAGATTGGGAGGCCCAAGCTGATTGGGCCACTCAATCTGAGGATCCGATGGGAGAATTAATCTCACCCAATCGCTGTACCCAAGCCCCGGTTGAAACTGACTTGGGACCTATCCCAACTGAAAATTTTTTTTTGCCCCACTTGACGGTGCACCGAACTTATCCGCACCGCAAAAAATTCGTCCGCCGTAGGGAAAACAAAAAGCGAAGGCCAAAGCCAACGTGACTCTTTCCGCAAAAATTAACAAAAACCCTGATAGTGTTGCTGCTAATACCCGCGCTGCTGTGAAAGCCTGTGGGGACCTGGAAGAGGCTGGTGGGCCAGGGGCCACCCCTCGCACCTAAGGTGCGATGGGGGAAACCTTCACTCTAGGGATGCTGAATATTGCCGGACTCAAGGCCTCCCCATCCTGGGCTAAAAAACTGAGTTTTTTACAAAATAATTTACCTGTGGATATCCTGGCCATCCAGGAAACCCACTGTCCACGAGGTTCTGAGGATACTTGGAAAACAATGCTCCTACCATCCCTATCCTTTTGGTCAAAGCACTGTGGGGTGCTAATTCAGAAAAACAATTTTTTCAAATTTACATCTTCAGAAACATTCCTAAATGACCGAGTGCACGTTGTCACCTTCTCTTGGGCCGATGTTGCACACACAATTGTCAACATTTACGCCCCAAACGGTGCACAAGAGCGTCGGGAATTTTTCTTGTTGGTCAAATCCCTCCCACTACCCCCCAATTCTTTCCTAATCGGTGACATGAACTGTTGGCTAACCTCACCAATGGACCGGTGGCCACTCTCACCCCACGCCCCTCAGGGTCATGTAGAACTACGCATTCTAAAAGCCACCCTTGGGTTAATGGATGCACTGCCGCGACATGCCCCACTGCTCGAAAACATGACGTGTCCCCACATCCACAACGGCCAATTAAGGTCCATGACCCGCATTGACCTTATTCTAGCGCCGGCGAAATTCCAACCCCACATCTCCCACTTCAAAACAACAAAAATGGAATTCTCTGACCACCGACTGGTCTCGATAACATACCACTTACCTGTCACAGTTGCAAAGGCCCCACATTGGTGCAAAATCCGCCCCTAAGAGCTTGCATCGCCAGGATTTTCCACGTGGGTGGAAGAGGCAACTTTGGCAAAATTGTTTGTTGCACTGTTTTGCGCGGACCCCATTTCCACATGGGCAACTTTCAAAAAAGACACCATCTGCCACTATCGCCATCTCTCATCCAGACGCTCACGAGCCACATCAGCAGTTATATCGCGCGCTGGTGGAATTGGCCCACTTGGAGTCCAACATTCCAGCCTCAGGATATAGCCCTGCATGGGGCCAGAAGTGGGCGGAGGCAGCAGCACACCTCAACGCACTTGAAAGGCAACACAAACATTGGGTTTGTGTCCAATACAGGGCCACACGCATCACTAAAGATGACAAGTGCACCGCATACTTCTTCAAAAAATTTTTGCACCACGCCAGAGCATGGCCTGCACACAGGTGCAAAGATCAGATAATTCCATAGTGGACACACCGGCCAAAGTGGCAATCAAAATGCAAAGATATTACTCTGAGTTATACCAAGCTGAACCAATTCAGCCGGCCAAAATGGCAGAATTTCTCGACAGAGCTCATATCTGCACCGTTTTCTGATACCTGGAAATAATGAATTTAATTACTCCAAACGAATTATGGACTACCATTCGCGGTGCGCCAAACCGAAAATGCCCAGGCCCAGATGGCATTCCATATGAGTTCTACAAAAAATATTTTAAATACATATCCCCATTGCTGCTAGCCTCACTCAACCAAAGCCTGTTGGAAACGCGCCTCCTACCAGGAGGACATGAGGCTTTTATAGTCACACTCTTCAAGAAAGGGGATAGGCTAGACTTAGCCAACTGGCACCCCATTTCTTTAACAAACACAGACACCAAAATTTTAACAAAAATCATGGCTAACCGTTTAGGGACTGTAGCATCTGCCACCATCTCTCCAGAACAATTTGGTTTCATCCCCAGAAGGTCAATTTGGGATAACGTGCACTCTGTGGCTAATGTGTGTCAGTCCACAGCCTCTGGGGCACTTGTATTCTTGGACCAACAAAAGGCCTATGATAGAGTAAACTGGGAATACCTTAGGGCCTGCCTCCAACAATTCCGCCTACCTCCCCACTTCATTAACTGGGTGATGCTGCTCACGGAATCTGCAACAATGGCTGTGCACGGCCCAGGTTTCCTAATGGAAGTAGTCCATCCTCAAAGGGGCCTGCGACAAGGGGACCCCCTCAGCCCACTCTTATACAACTTCAGCCTTGACCCACTACTGCGAAATGCGAATGCCCAACTCACTGGGGTCCATGTGCCAGGCCAAACCCCAGTCAAGATGATGGCATTTGCAGATGATTGCGTGGTGGGGGTGTCTAATAACAAAGATGCACGCGCGCTTGAAGCCCTCATCCAGGAATACTCCTGGGTAAGCAACGCGGCACTGAACGCCTCCAAAACCGAAATCATCCTCCTTGGTTGGTTTCAGAACTGCTGGGCCCCAGCAAGTAATTCCCAACCCAGCCCAGCTGCTCGCCCAAGTCCACGCCTTACTAACTCAAAACACACCACTCCACTGGTGCTCCCCTTTGTGCCACGACCTACCATAGGACCGGTACGCCATCTGGGCGTGTGGTTGGAGGCAGGGAGGATACGTGTCAGCAGTAATGGAGGGCCATATACTAGACAACGTGACGAAGCGAATCGCCTCTCTCAGAGCCCACCCTACTACCTTCACTGGCAGGGTTGTTCTTGCCAACTCTATGCTCCTATCCAAAGTCTGGTTTGGAGCCCACGCCATCCCCTTCTCCCCAAGCTTCTTCAAATCCCTGTATGCTTTGCTACAAGGTTGGCTTTGGTCAGGCCGCCCTCCACCAGTACGGCTAGAGGTCATGTTTGGCCCTCATCATCATGGTGGCATGGGCCTACTTGACTTCAAAGCCCATGCCGCCAAGATCCTAGGCACCTGGATTGCAGCCGTCACTGCTCCTACACTCCCATCCCAACACTGGTCCTGCGCAGCCCGCTCCAACTTCTTGAGCCTTGGGCCTCAACAATCCATCAAACCCCACTCCCTGATGAAATACCTCACATCACACACATCAGCCACAGGTCCTCACGGGACCAAAACCCACTACAAACGAATCCTACTCTCCATGCAAAGCGCAGAGTGGAGAATTCGTATTAGTGGACATACAACCCGAAGAGGCCGCCCCTCTCCTCAGTTCACACAAGAGGTACAGGGGCTACCCATCCATGATGGCGTGATCCCCATTCGACCCCAAGTCCTATCCAGGGTGGACTACCTGGACATGATGGACATCCCTTATTCCACTGAGACCCAAAAGACTATCTGGAAATACGCACACCATCCTCTGTTGCAGCCTCAAGTCCGTTCCCATGTGTGGCGCTGCCTGAGGCGGGTGTATCGTACAGCTGAGCGCTCTAATGCTTTACACTCATCCTGTGTCGTGTGTGGCCAGTATGGAACGCTGTTTCACCGCCTGGAGAAGTGCCCCACCTCTAAAGTAATATGGTGCGAAGTCCAACGTCTGCTAGGCCAGGATCAAACACATCCCTTCAGTCTGTCAAGAGATATGTTTGCTTCATCAATGGCCTCCCCCTCCCACCCTCCCTCCATGCTCTGGTGGTTGCAATCGCCATGTGGACTATCCACACGATTGTCTTGGATGCCATCGCCGGATCCATCCCCACCCTCCCTGAAGCTGTCCACAGATTCTGGTCTCATTTGGTGGATCACTTTCAAGCGTGGATGTTTGGATATCTCTCACCACATCACCGGCAGCTGGTCTCCTCCTGGTTCCCAGTCTTTTCATCAAATCAGACCCCTTCCTCCACACGTGCTCAATAGTGGCTACGGCCCCTTCACACGTTCCTTCCCCCTCCCCATAAGTGGCATTCCCGCTGGCAACAAGAGATAGCATCGCTTCTATGGGGTGCCTCACCTGGTACTGAGTTTTGTCTCGTCTGAGTCATATTCGGAAGTGTCCGTCCCATGGTCGGCCTTTCCCGCAATAAATTTAAATTTAAAAATTTAAAAAATATATATGATCATAAAAGATGATGCACCCCAATTTGGGACGTTGGTAGGCCTCTCAATAGCACTAATTACACCCATAATTGGGATGACTTTGGGTTTTGAACTCAACATCAAAATCTTCCCAATTAGAGCTACATCATAGCTTGACATCTAACAATAAATGGGGAATAAAAAAATATATGATTATAAAAGATGATGCACCCCAATTCAGGACATCAGCAGGCCTCTCAATAGCACTAAGTATGCCCATAATCAGGACATCTATGTTTAAGTGCTTAATTATCAATTTAATTAAATCAAACACAACTTCCACCTTAGTGCATTAAGATTAATGTACTAATTTAAGAGGTGCAATTTAGTTAATGCCGTGGGACCACTTTGCACCCAAGTGTGTACCCATAATCAGCCATAATATAATATCATAGCTATAATTAGCTACAATAATTGGGCACCTCAAATGTAATTAGAGCGGTTATGAGGTGAATCTAATTTATCAAATTATGCAGATGAATTGGGAGAATCAAAGGATCCATCAATGGAAGTAATCTATCAGCATTGATAGTTTTCTCAAAGGGTTTATTTTCAAGTCAACCATCAAAATCTAACACAGATATCTTCTAGTTTGCTAATCCATCCAAAGCCTTGTATATCATATACCATACCAATCCCCTACTTCAAAGGTGGGCAAGGTCCAGCAGTCTTATTTATCCTGCGTTCTAGCCTTAACTTCCTAGAAAGAGCATTTGAGCAAGCAGAATTTTGCAACTAAGTTAATGTTTGTGTGAGCCTATACAGATAGTCCTTAAACCTCATGCTTTGTTTTAAGACAGTAGTATAAAAGAGAAATTAGCGCTGGATGCTTTCAATATATTAACTCAAATGGCGAGTGCCCCATGGCTGAAATTTAAGTAATGTTATAGGCAAAAAATGGCAAAAGGCAAGAAAAGATTCCATATGGACACTATTCCAGTAACCAACTTAAGTAAGATGCTCACAAGAGTAACATTTACTCTTTCAAATGTGCCGTTGGTCTCTGGGTAATAGGGCTTATAAGTAAACCTCTTATACCAATCAACTAATTGAGTTTAATGATTATTTGGGATGTAAAGTTAGTCTAATATTCGTTAAAATAAACCAGGGGCAACCATGCCAATAAATTATATTATCTAACATAAACTTAGCAGTGGTCATTGTGCCCAAGCCATTAACTGCTTTGCTCTTTACTAATTAGTTAAGATGATCAGTGACACAATTATATACTTGAATAGGTCACCAGTATTGGCCAAAAGGCCCACAACGTCAATAAAGATGGTTTGTCATGCGAAATTATGTTTCACTAATTTAAAGAAAGGGTCCTTAAACTAAGACGCTTCAACTTGGCATTCTTTGCAAAAAATTTTTTAGAGTTTTATGAATATCAGAAGTCATTGATTCCCTTAATGCTGTTATCTTAACTGTCTGAGAGTTTTCTTATATTTCTTATGCCTCATTTCCTTATGGACCATATTAATTAATTCAGTTCATTAATTGGGCTGATAAATTACAATGGATTATTTGTTGATAGATTTATAAAGATCATTATTAAAAAGTATATAAACTCAGTTTTAACTTGCATTTAATCCTTCAGGTTCATTATCATATTGTTGAGTTACCATCATATTAAATAAATCATCAGCTGGATAAGAAAATAAGGCTACATTTGGCAAAAAAGAAAGTCTTTCCACATTTTGATGCTTAACATTGGGTCAGTGTTGAACTTCAAAATCGTAGGCTTGTAATTTTAAAGTCAAGTGGGCTAGCCGTCCTTTGGGTTGATTAAGATTCTGTAACCAGCCCAGAGAGGAATGGTTAGTTACCATGGTAAAGTGTATGCCATGGACATAAATCCAAAATTGCTTACAAGCATAAATGATAGCTAGACACTCCTTTTTAATAATGATTTAATTCTGCTTGTGTATATTCAGCGTCTATATGCAATAAGCAATGGGGTGTTTTACCCACTCTGAAGAAACTTGGAAGCACTGCCCTTACACCGTTGAGGATGCTTCCAACTAAATGATGAATAGCTTATCAAAGTTAGTGTATTTCACGATTTCAGGTCTTGCCCAACAATAGGATATTGAATTTTGCAAATATCCCATAAAGCCCTATAGATCTCAATGCTACCCTTGTCAATACTATCGCCTTAGTATATTTTTTAACCATTTTTAGGCCCAAATACCCACTTTTATAAAGTCACATATCCTCATCCCAGTCATTAGTGTTATCTAGAAGATTGAATCTCGTTGATAAGCTGTTAAATATAATTCTAACCATTTTAGACCCAAATCACAGCCTAAATGTTCCACATACAATTGTCCCAAATATTTATATATGGCAGATTAATTTCTATTGATCTGATATCAGAAATTTTGCAATCATTTTCTCTTGCCTGAACTAAGCATTTACTGATAACTAGAGATCTAAAAATATATGAATCAAACTTAATCGGCCCAACAACTGATATTTCACTAGTATTTTGACCTGCTCAAAATTAAAGTATCCAATATACTTTATGATCTAATTCCAGAAGTTTGATTCTATCTGCTTGTCAAATGGGTGGATAATCCCCAGATCCATATCCCGTTTGAGTCAATCAAGAATACCTAAATGATTCCAACAGATTAGTCCCAATAATATAATTTACATAAATTATCTTATTGGATGAGGCCAAAATATCCCTGTCAATAAGGACACTGAAAGTGCTACCAATTTTAAACAAGTGATTATCAAGATGCTACTAAGGTGAGCAGAATAGCATAAGATGCGCTCAAACTTGGAATGTCAAACGTCATGTTTCAGATAGTCTAATCCACAGGCTATTAATGAACCAGAAGGTGGAAACTCTAGTAGATAGGACCTGGAAGGAAGGCTAACTGACTAGAGCCCAGGGCCTAAATTGGTGCATTTCATTGTATTAAAGAATGTAACAACATACCACCCAAGAGAAACCAGCAGTGTGCCTCCCTGCTGGTGAAGAAAATAGCGGAAAGGTGAACTCAGTGCAAGTCTGCCAATGTTAGAAAATAGCAGAAGATTTAACCAGTAGTTTGACTGGCCAGTTTAGAGATAATCTAGAAAAGTCCATCACCTGGGCGGTAGTGCAGATCTACCAATCATAAAGATATCCCTACAAAGACTTAATTTTATAACTAGCTCTGCATTTACTTTTATGTATATTGACCTCATATAATATACTTGTTTTAGTGCTGATTAGACCTGTGAAATTTCAACCAGTTGCAACTAAAAATTGCATCATTGGTGCTCACTACAAGGAAGCACGATATCAAAAATTTACTAGAGGAAGAGAGGATGACATGAGCAATATGTTAGAGGAATTGTGGGCCATGTATAATAAGATGCATAAACATGTCCAGACTTAAAAGGACGTCAAGGAGGCCATGGTTAAGCGTGTGACATAAATTAGACTAGCAAGGATCAAGGAATGAGAGAGGAGCTGCAGTGGGGGTAGCGATGCAATCTAGGCCTCTACTTAAAAGGAACTTGAGTATGTTCTTACAAGTGGCGAGATAAGTGCAATATTTTTATAAAGATGGTAGCAAGAAGGTATACTGGAATTTTGATAGAAATTAAAATATTCAGGCACTATGAAGGCTACGAAATTATTAGTTGCGTGGCTCTAGAGAAGATAAACACAAGTGTAACGAAGTTATTAGTTCAGTTGCTATAATTGATTCCAATCAGAAATACAGAATTCTGTAAGAATAGACCTAACATGAGCTATGCGAGATAAAAATAGATGTTCCTTATTAGTTAGAAATGAGGGATATTTATAGGGGTAGATTTGGTAGTTCTTCATGAAAATTTTTGTGCATCACCTGAGGTAAGATCTTTTCTAATAGATGACCAATATTACTGATTATTATTGCTATACTTGTGATGGTCAGATCTGATAAGGTTCTTATTAGATGAGATCGACCTTCCTGTCATGGAAACAGCTGATAAAGATTGGACTGGGCTCCCAATCAGGGTGTGTAAGCACCCAGTGGAGAGCCCAGAATGCCAAGGCACAGCGGTCAATGCAACTGGAAGAAGGGGGATCTAGTAGGGACGTGAGGAAAGTAAATGTTTATAAATGTACCAAAGGCCCCCAAGGCAAACCAGATGGTTGCAATGGAGGCAACCCCCAAGGGCGGGAGAGGCGGGGAAAGTGACAACTCCTCCAGGGTGCGCGGTTGCTGGCCTTCAGTTATGGGTAGGTAGGTCTGTGCGCCAGAGAGGGCGACACAAAACCCACCGCGCAAACAGGGGTGCTGTTGGAGGGGAAAACGGGCCCAAGATGAGCGTTGGGGCCAATTTCCCCTTAGTCAGGGTACTCTGGGGCCCTTAGGTGGGTGGGATTAATGGCGGACGAGCCAGGAGTGGGGGCTGAGCTCTTGGGCCTCGAGGTGGGGGCGCCCTGAGGATGCTTTAATAGAGGAGCGCTCTCGGAAAGCCCATCAGCAAAGCGAATGTTTGGGTTTGCATTTAATGGATACATGAAAATGGACGGAGAGTTGACTCCATCATTGAGAGCGAGGTGGTTCAATGCAGATATGATCCACCACCATGTGGCAGGGTCGAGCAACCAGATGACCCATTCAGCAACCATGGGGTAATTATTTGGGTGGTGGTGCACTTTGTCAGATTGATCGGCAGAATTTTGAATAGAAAAAACAATAGGCGGAGTCCATGACAAGGCGTTCAGGGTAATTGACTTTATTTTTGTGCAAAGCACGAGGAGAATAGAGAATAAACCAATAACTGCCCATCAACAGATCAGTTGCCTAAAGTATTGGGAGGTTGGGGATTGGCGATGGGGTTTGGTTGGCTGGCAGGTGGGGGAGTGGATGGAAGGTTTGAAAATCTTGGCAAAAAATCAAAAAAACTTTTGCTGAATTTCCCAAATTTTTGGGACCAGACCAAGTCAATGGTATCAATCTGGGCCTTGACCATTCGAGTCAGGAAGCTCAAGTGGTTTGGATTTCCCAGATTCATCCCAGGAGGCTGTGGCCCTGGTGCTAAGTTGTCCGCAACCCAGTCTGAACTCTCAATTTAGTTGTTTATGCGATCTGAGCTTCTCAGATCCGTTCTGAGGGGTGGGGGCAACTGGTCTAAGTCACTGGTGGCCTGGCTTAAAACCCAATTTGATTTCGATCTGATTCTTGGACCCAACCAGTCTGGACCAGCTTTGTTAGCCTGGAATCTGCAGGCCAGGCTCTGATACTTGCGCTGGCGGTTGCTTCAAAAATTTTGGTAAATTTTCCTGGTAAGTGGGGGGTCCCAGGGGCCCGCCCAAGGCCCCTGGCCTGCGTGATCTCCTGGCAGGTCTTCTATTAATTTTATCAGGGTTGGGGAGGGGGGAGGGGAGAGATTTGGATATCTCTAGGTGGAAGGGCAGTTACCCAGCGCTCATCAACTACATGCGCCAGGTCACTCAACTGCAACAGGGGGTCCACTTGGGCCTTTGGCCCCCTTTTGGTCCAAAAGGGATGCTGCTCCCTATCCAGTTTTAGGGGCTGGTCCTTTAGACTTACACTACCCTTTCCTTTTTTGACAGGGAGGAGGCCCCCACCTGGGGCATGGACCAGGGCATAGTTCTTGTGTCTCTCTGGGAGCTTTATGGCCAGGATGGCTGCAATCTTCTGGGGTGGACGGGGGGATGCCAGGTGGGAGTTGTGGAATTCCTCTATCAGGTCCTTGCAATTTGCGCAATCATGTGCACTCACTCAGCTGTTCTCATATTAGGGGTAGCCTTTCCAGGCAACTGGTATTAAATGGATCTGCGGGACCTCCAGGAAGCCAGGATAGCCTCCACCTCTACTTCCTGGGATTCCCCAATGAGGATCAGCTCCGGTGATGTTGGCCTTTCCCCTTTTAAGATCAGGAGGGAGGTGTGAAAGACGTTATGCTGCTTCCAGTGAGCGGGCAGCTTCAAATGATAGGCTCCGTTGCCCAAGTCCTTCTCCACCTCAAAGGGGCCAGAGCGTTTGGCTGCGAGTTTCTGGGTGGGGGCTTTTAAGGGAAAATTGTGGGTGTTTAGCATCCGAGGGAGCCAACTTCGATCTCATGTCCAGGTAGGCGCTTCTGGTCAGCAAGCTTTTGTTCCTCCTCGATGGACTTTGTCAAATGTTTTAATTTAATTTTAATTTATTACTAGGAAGGCCGACCATGGGATGGAAACTTCCGAATTTGACCCAAAAGAGACAAAACTTAGTAACAGGGAAGGCACCCCAGAGAAGAGATGCTGTCTCCTGTTGCCAGCGGAAACGTCACTATAAGAAGGGGGAAGGAATGTGTGAAGGGGCCGTAGCCACAATTGAACACGTGTGGAGGAAGGGGTCTGATTTGATGAACCAAACTGGGAACCAGGAGGAGACCAGCTGTTGGTGGCGCAGTGGGAGGTATCCAAACATCCACACCTGAAAGTGGTCCACCAAATGAGACCGGAATCTATGTCCAGCTTCTGGGAGGGTGGGGGTGGAGCCTGCGATAGCATCCAAGACAATCGTGTGGATCGTCCACATGGCGATTGCAACCACCAGAGCATAGAGGGAGGGTGGAAGGGGGAGGCCATTGATGAAGCAAACATATTTCTTGACAGACTGAAGGGATGCGTTTGATCCTGGCCCAGAAGACGTTGAACTTCGCGCCATATCACTTTAGAGGTGAGGCACTTCTCCAGGCGGTGAAGCAGCGTTCCATAATGGCCACACACGACACAGGATGAGTGTAAAGCATTAGAGCGCTCAGCTGTACAACACACCCGCCTCAGGCAGCGCCACACATGGGAGCGGACATGAGGCTGCAACAGAGGATGGTGTGCATATTTACAGATAGTCTTTTGGGTCTCAGTGGAATAAGGGATGTCCATCATGTCCAGGTAGTCCACCCTGGATAGGACATGGGGTCGAATGGGGATCACGCCATCATGGATGGGTAGCCCCTGTACCTCTTGTGTGAACTGAGGAGAGGGGCGGCCTCTTCGGGTTGTATGTCCACTAATACAAATTCTCCACTCTGCGCTTCGCATGGAGAGTAGGATTCATTTGTAATAGGTTTTAGTCCCGTGAGGACCTGTGGCTGATGTGTGTGATGCGAGGTATTTCATCAGGGAGTGGGGTTTTGATGGATTATTGAGGCTCAAAGCTCAGGAGAAGTTGGAGCGGGCCACGCGGGACCAGTGTTGGGATGGGAGTGTAGGAGCGGTGACAGCCGCAATCCAGGTGCCCAGGATCTTGGCAGCATGGGCTTTGAAGTCAAGCAGGCCCATGCCACCTTGATGATGAGGGCCAAACATGACTTCTAGCCATACTGGTGGAGGGCGGCCTGACCAAAGCCATCCTTGCAGAAGGGCATACAAGGATTTGAAAAAGCTTGGGGAGAAGGGGATGGCGTGGGCTTCAAACTAGACTTTGGAGAGGAGCATAGAGTTAGCTAAAACAACCCTGCCAGTAAGGGAAGTAGGGAGGGCACTGAGGGAGGCGATGCGCTTTGTCACGTTGTCTAGAATACGACTTTCTATTACTGCTGATGCATACCCGCCTGCCTCCACCCACACGCCCAGATGGCGGACCGGACCTATGGTAGGGCGGGACACGAAGGGGAGCACCAGTGGGGCGAGCTGGGAGGGCGAGCACGTGTGCGAGCAGATGGGCCAGGCTAGTTACTGGTTGCAGGGGCCCAGAAGTTTTGATACCGACCAAGGAGGATGATTTCAGTTTTGGAGGCGTTCAGTGCAGCATTACTTACCCGGGAATACTCCTGGATGAGAGCTTCAAGCGCGCGTGCATCTTGATTATTAGACACTCCAACCACACAACTATCTGCAAATGCCATCATCTTGACCGGGGCTTGGCCTGGCACATGGACCCCAGTGAGGTGGGCATTCATGTTTCAAAGTTATGGGTCAAGGCTGAAGTTGTATAAGAGTGGGCTAAGGGGGTCCCCTTGTTGCAAGCCCCTTTGAGGGCAGACTACTTCCGTTAGGAAGCCAGGGCCCTGTACTGCCATTGTTGAAGATTCCGTGAGCAGCATCACCCAGTCGATGAAGCGAGGGGTAAGCGGAATTGATGGAGGCAGGCCCTGAGGTGTTCCCAGTTTACTCTATCATAGGCCTTCTGTTGGTCCAAGAATACAAGTGCCCCAGAGGCTGTGGACTGGCATGCGTTAGACACAGAGTGCACGTTGTCCCAAATCGACCTTCTGGGTATGAAATTGAATTGTTCTGGGGAGATGGTGGCAGAGGCTACAATCTTTAAACGGTTAGCCATGATTTTGGTTAAAACTTTGTATCCGTGTTAGTTAAAGAAATGGGGCTCCAGTTGGCTAAGTCTAGCTTGTCCCCTTTCTTGAAGACTTTGACGGTGAAAGCCTCTTGTCCTCCTGGTAGGAGGCGCGTTTCCAGAAGGCTCTGGTTAAGTGAGGCAAGCAGTAGTGGGGATATATATTTGAAGTACTTTTTATAGAATTCATATGGAATGCCATTTGGGCCTGGGCATTTCCGGTTTGGTGCACTGTGGATGGCTGTCCATAATTTGTTTGGAGTAATCAAATTCATTATTTCCAGGTATCAGGAAACGGTGCGGATGTGGGCTCAGTCAAGAAATTCTGCCACTTCAGCTGACTGAATTTTAATTGGATCAGTATAACTTGGAGTAATACTTCTGTGTTTTGATTTCCACTTCAGCTGGTGTATCCGCGATGGAATCATCCGATCTTTGCACCTGTGTGCAGGCCACGCTCTGGCATGGTGCAAAATTTTTAAAAAAATATGCGGTGCACTTGTCACCCTTTGTAATGCGTTTGACCCTGTACTGAACACAAACCTGATGTTTGTATTGACTTTTGAGCGCGTTGAGGTGGGCGGCTGCTTTGCCCACTTCTGGCCCCATGCAGGGCTGTATCCTGTAGCCGGGATGTTGGACTTTAGGTGTGCCAACTTTGCCAGAGCGCGAGAAATGACAGCTGATGTGGCTCGTGAGCATCTGGAGGAATGGTGGTGAGACTGGCGGATGGTATCCTTTTTGAAGGTTGGCCATGTGGAGATGGGGTCCGCGCAAAGTGATGCAACAAACTCTTTTGCCAAAGTTGCTGATTCCACCCAAGTGGTAAATCCTGGAGACGCAAGTTCAGGGGGGCGGAGTTTGCACCAATGTTGGGCCTTAGCCACTGTGACAGGTAGGTGGTAGGTTATTGAGACTAGTCGGTGGTCAGATCATAATCTTGTTGTTTTGAAGTGGGAAATGTGAGGTTGGAATTTCGCCATTGTAAGGATAAGGTCGATGTGGGACATGGACCTTTATTGGCTATTGTGGACGTGGAGGCGCACCATGTTTTCGAGCAGCGGGGCTTGCTGCAGCAGCGCATCCATTAACCCAAGGGTGGCCTTTAGAACGCGAAGTTCTAAGTGACCCTGGGGGGCGTGGGAGGAGGAAGGGCAACGGTCCGTTGGTGTGTTTAGCCAACAGTTCATGTCACAGACTACAAAAGGGTCTGGGGGTAGCGGGAGGGATTTGACTGATGAGAAAAATTCCTGACGCTCTTGTGCACCGTTTAGGGCATAAATGTTGATGATAGCATGCACCACGTCGGCCCATGAGAAAGTGACAATGAGGACTCATCCATTGAGGAAGGTTTCCAATGATAAAAATTTGAAGAGTTTGTTACTCCGAACTAGCACCCCACAGTGCTCTGACCAAAAGGATAGGGATGGGAGGAGCATGGTTTTCCAGGAATCCTTGTAACCTCGCGGACAGTGGGACTCTTGGATGGCCAGGATATCCACAGACTTTGTCCAATGTTCATGAACAAGGTTGTGTGCCTCGCGGAGTGCACACACACGGTCTTCAGCTGCAGGGACTGTTGAGGAGAGCTGTGGGCCAACTTGTAAGGAGGGGTTGTAGCCCAGTGTGGCCTCAAAGGGGGAGAGGTTGGTCGAGGAGTGGAGAGAATTGTTGTACACAAACTGTGTGAGGGGTAGGTCCTTGGTCCAAGTGTCCTGTGAGGCCGTCGCATAACAGCTCAGGTACTGCTCCAATACCTGGTTCACCCACTCAGTCTTTCCATCGGATTGGGGGTGATAGGCCATGGATCTGCAGGGCTTGATGCTGAGGAGGGTTAGCAACTCTTCCCAGAACTGGACGGTAAACTGGGGTCCCCTGTCACTCACTATCTCTTTGGGGAGACCAAACATGGCAAAGACATGATTGACAAATAAATTTGCAGTCTCCACCACAGTAATAGAGGAGAGGTAGGGGATGAAGAGGGCAAACTTGGTTAAACGGTCAACGACTACCATGATGGCATCTGAGCCTTTAGAGGGGGAGCTCCACGATGAAATCTACTGAGGCTGAGGTCCACGGGCCTTCTGCCTGCTGCAGGGGGTGTAGCAACCCCTTCTTTCTAGAACGATCCAATTTTGCCTGGGCGCAGGTGACACAGCGGGAGATCCAGGCGGGGATGTCCTTTGAGGACCCTGGCCAATTGTAAGTTCTCTTTATGAGATCAACGCACTTCTTGATGCTGGGGGTGCCCAATGGTCTGGGGTACATGGTGTACTTCGATAACACAGTTGCATAGAGATGGGGGGACCCAAAACCGATCATGGAATCAGATGGTTCCCTCCTGCAGGGTGTATGGGGCTCTCTTCAGACTTGAGGACTCAAAGTCAGTGTTAAGCTCTAACCCTTTGGGGCAACAGGTCTGGGCCGTGAGGATGTGAGGGAGGAGCGGGGCGTCAGGGGCAAGGTCTGCATAGGCTACCATCGGAGGAGCCAAGGAGAGGATTTGGGAGGGGGCACTACATTAGTAAGTTCTAGCAGGTCCTCTCCACCATTGGGTGATAGCGAGGGGTTCTGGCTGAGCATGTCCAGCAATACATTCAGGGAGCCTTTTATGATATATATTTAAAATGAAGCCCACAGAGGTCCTGGTATGCGTGAGTTTAGCGGTGCCCCAGCTTCTGGGGTTTGTGGTAGTAAAGTAATGCCTTATGGTCAGTCTGAACGGTATATTCGTGCTGGGCGCATTGCAGGAGGCATTGCTAGTGGGTGAGTGACCACGCCACTGCTGCTAGCTCCTTGTCATATATTGGCCATACTTGTTATGTGAAAGTGAATTTGTGGGAGTAGTAGGCCACTGGGTGCTCGACCCCCTCATGCTCCTGTAGTAGCATGGCGCCCACTGCCACTGACGAGGCATTGCAGGCTACAATGAAGGGGCAGGAGGTGTCAGCATGCCACAGGACTGGGGCGGTGAGGAAAACCTCCTTGATAGACTTGAAGGCCTTCTGGAATTTTGGGGACCACTTGAAGGGGGCATTTTTCCCAGTGAGGGTTGAGGGGTGCCGCCAGTTGGGTGAGGGCTGGGAGAGAATTTTTAAGAAGGTAATGGTGCCAAGGAAACTTTAGAGTTGTTTTTGTGTAGTTGGGGTAGCCAAGACTGAATCACCTCGAGCTTAGAAGGGGGAACAGCATATCCATACTTCATGATGAGGTTACCTAAGAAGTCACTTCATCCCATAAAAATTCGCACTTTGAGGGTTTCACAAAGAGCCCTGCCTTGTGGAGGGCTGCCACCACTGCTTCAAGATCCTTGGCATGTTGATCTGGGGTAGGGGATTGGATCAGAATATCATCAATATAGGCTACAGCGCATGAGAAGCGCAAGTCTCCAAGCACATCATCGATGAGGTGTTGGAATGTGGCTAGAGCGTTCTTCAGTTTGAAGGGCATCACTCTGAATTGAAAAAGACCCCGGCAGGTGTGGATAGCTGTGAGCCACTCTTGTCCCCTCGCCACACTCACCTGATTAAAGGCGTTCACCAGATCCAGTTTTGAGAAGACTTGGGATTTGGTGATGGCTTAGGCAATGGTCTGCTTTACGGGCAACGGGTAGGGGTCAGGGATGGTGATGTTATTGAAATGGCCATAATCGACACAAGGGCGCAAGGTGCCATCTGCTTACCAAGCAAAAACTATGGGGGAGGCGACCGGTGAATATTTCTTGATAAGCCAACCCTTCTGTATCATCTCATCTAACCAAGTCCCCAAGGCCTTGTCCTCTTCCTCTGTGTAGGGGTAGAGGGGGCAGTTAATCTTAACTAGGTCAACTGTCAGCTGAAATGTTAGGTCATATTCGGAGGGTAGGGGGACCTTGGAAGCCAGCGACATATCAAAGATAGTTTATAGGGGTTTAGGAAGGGTGGGATTCCGAAGGGAGGTCAATGGGAGAAGGGTCTGGGGGAGAAATAGAGATGAGGGGTGTGTCAAGGGGGAGGGTTTTCAACAAGGGAAACTCTCCACTCAACTTGAGGTTCAAGAACAACAAGGAGTTATTAGCAAGATTGATGGGGACCTGCTGTTGCCGCCACCAGACATTCCCAAAATCACAGGGTAGAGCAAGTCCTGTATGGCTGAGAAGTGGTCACAGAACCCAAAGTCATGGACAGAGAAGTGCAATGGGCGTCGGACGCAGTAAGACTTCATGGGCTCCAATGAAGCACCCAGGACTGAAGAGGCTTCTTTCATTGCCAGGTCCAAGGAATGTGCTACAATGAAGTCAATAAAGTTGCCTGCCGCTCCAGTGTTGAGGAGGGCTTGCACGGTAATTCACCCAACTCTGAGGGGAAGGAAATAGGGAACAAGAAGTAGGCTTGATCTTTTTTATTCAGGTGGGCAAGAGAGAGAGCAGCCGAGGAGGGAGCGTGACCCATCATTAGAAGAGATTGACCAAGAAGCGCTGAGCTGGTCTGGAACTGGGGAGGGGTTTCTGCTTCCTCCTTGTCCCAAATGGGGCAGTGAGGGTTGATGCGTATGCCTGCTCCACTCTCTTTGAGGGGGGCCTCCAGGTTAACTGGGGGGGTGGCGCCAGGGTGGGCAGGCTCTGAGCTCTGGGGGATCAAGGGCCCACTTTCCTGATCCGGGGTGAAAGTAGGGGGTGCAGCAGGCAGGGGCTCTTTTTGAGAGGAGGGTACCCAAGGTGGGTACAGAGGGGGCGCAGAGAGAGGCGAGACTTGGGGGCGCTTCCCTTGGCCGCGACCACTGGCAGGGGGAGCGGGGGTGGCACGTGGGAACTCAAGAGCTGCAATAGCGCATGCATATGTATGGAAGGGCCTGGCCCCAATTGCATGAGCCACTGAGAATGCAATATCTAAGGACCTGGGGAGGGGGTCCCAAGATGCATGGGCAGCTGCGGTGGGGTCCAAGGCAGCTCAGAAGGTGGAGATGGCAATCTCGGGGGGATGGGCACCATGGGGGCCTGTACTGCGAAGGCTTTGATCAGGGAGGGCAGGTCCATGGCTGTTTTCCCTAGTGTGAACAAATGGAGGAGGCGCGCCAGTCTAGACTCAGGGGCCTGGACCGCCAAAGTAACCAGCGCCAGTAGGGGGTAGGGTTCCCAGACTTAGCAGCAGAAGGGAGGGAGTTTTCCCCCCATCGGTGATGAAGCGCACCTGAAGTTCTGCCAGGACACCCAGGATTTGGTCGGCCACCTCATCAGAAGGGATAGGAAGACTCCTAACCCTATAATGTTGACTGATGGGGTGACACTTGATGCCAGGGGTCTGCGGAGTGGGGACCAGGTCAACACAAACTGGCAGCATGCTTGGACAAATGAGGCCGCCAACCAGCAGGAAAAGGACAGGTTGTAGAGAGAGAGTACATTTAGGGTTAGGCTGTAGGCCAACGCTTCGCCAGTGCAAGCGAGGAGGGCGGAGAAAGCTGAGGTTATGGGTTGGTTCATTATGTCATGGAAACAGCAGATAAAAATTAGACTGGGCTCCCGGTCAGGGTGTGTAAGCACCCAGTGGAGAGCCCAGAATGCCAAGGGCAAAGCGGTTTATGCGACTAGAAGAAGGGGGATCTAGTAGGGATGTGAGGAAAGTAGATGTTTATAAATGTACCAAAGACCCCCAAGGCAAACCAGATGGTTGCAATGGGGGCAAACGCAAGTCTTGCGGGGGCAATCCCCAAGGGTGGGAGAGGCGGGGAGGATCTGACTCCTCCAGGGTGCGCGGTTGCTGGCTTTTGGTTATGGGTAGGTGGGTCTGTGCGCCAGAGAGGGGCGGCACAAAGCACACCGCATGAACAGGGGTGCTGTCAGCGGGGAAAACAGGCCCAAGCAAGTGTTGGGGCTGAGTTCCCCTTGGTTGGGGTACTATGGGGCCCTTGGGTGGGTGGGATCAACGGCGGATGAGCCAGGAGTGGGGGCTGAGCTCATGGGCCTCAGGGTGGGGGCGCCCTGAGGCTGCTCCAATAGAGGAGCGCTCTCAGAAAACCTGTTGGTGAAGCAAATGGATGGGTTTGCATTTAATGGATATGCAAAAATGGATGAAGAGTGACACTGTCATCAAGAGTGAGGCGGTTCACCATGGATATGATCCACCACCACGTGGCGGGGTCAGGCAACTGGACGACCCATTTGGTGATCATCATGATAATTATTTAGGCAGCGGTGCACTTTGCTAGATCAATCGGCAGAATTTTGAATAGAAAAAAACAACAGGCGGAGTCCACGACAAGGCGTCTGGGGTAATCAACTTTATTTTTTGGTGCAAATTGTGAGGATAATAGAGAATGAATTAACAACTGCCCATCAACAGAGCAGTTGCCTTAAGTATTGGGAGGTTGGGGATTGGCGATGGGGTTTGGTTGGCTGGCGGGTGGGGGAGTGGATGGATGGCTTCCAAAATCTTGGCAAAAATCAAAAAAACTTTTATGATTTTCCCAAATTTTTGGGGCTAGACCAGGTCAATGGTACCGATCCAGGCCTTGACCATTCGAGTTGGGCAGCTCAAGTGGTTCAAATATCCCAAATTTGTCCTAGGAGGCTGTGGCCCTGGTGCTCAGTTGTCTGCAACCTGGTCCAAACTCTCAATTTGGTTGTTTATAAGATCTGAGCTTATTACTACATTCTGAGGGGTGGGGCAACTGGTCCAAGTCACTGGTGGCCTGGTTCAAAACCTGAATAATGTGCCAATATGATTTTTGGACCTGGCCAGTTTGGACCATCCCCTTTAGCCCAGAATTTGCAGACCAGGCTCTGATACTAGCCCTGGCTATTTCCTCAAAATTTTGGTATGTTTTCCCTGGTGAGTGAGGGGTCCCAGGGGCCCGCCCATGGCCCCTGGCTTGTATAATCTCCTGGCAGGTCCCCTTTATTAGTCTTACCAGTGTTGAGGAGGGGGAGGGGAGAGACCAGATTATCTTTAGGGGGAAAAGAAGTCACCCAGCGCTCAACTACCACATATCCAAGTTGCTCAACTTCGACAGGGGGTCCACTTGGGCCTTTGGGCCCCTTTTTGTCCAAAAGGGATGCTGCTCCCTATCCAGTTGTAGGGGCTGGTCCCCAGGACTTACACTACACTTTCCTTTTTTAACAGGGAGGAGGCCCCCACCTGGGGCATGGACCAGGGCATATTTCTTGCGCTTCTCTGGGAGCTTTATGGCCAGGATGGCTGCGATCTTCTGGGGGGATGAGGGGATGCCAGGTGGGAGTTGTGGAATTCCTCTATCAGGTCCTTGTAATTTGCGCAACCATGTGCACTCACCCAGCTGTTCTCATAAGAGGGGTAGCCTTTCCAGGCAACCAGGTATTGAATGGATCTGAATGACCTCCGGGATAACAGGATAGCCTCCACCTCCAGTTCCTGGGATTCCTCAATGAGGATCGGCTCTGGTGATGTTGGCCTTTCCCCTTTGAAGAGGTTAGGAGGGAGGTGTGGAAGACGTTATGCTGCTTCTAGTGAGCGGGCAGCTTCAAATGATAGGCTCCGTTGCCTAAGTCCTTCTCCACCTCAAAGGGGCCAGAGCGTTTGGCTGCGAGTTTCTGGGTGGGGGCTTTTAAGGGAAGATTGCGGGTGTCCAGCATCCAAGGGAGCCAACTTCGATCTCATGTCCAGGTAGGCGCTTCCACTCAGAAAACTTTTTGTAGTCCTCAATAACTTTGTCAAATGTTCATAAACCAGGTTGTGTGTCTCGCGGAGTGCATAGAAGCAGTCTTCGGCTGCAGGGACTGCTGAGGAGAGTTGGGGGCCAATTTGGAAGGAGGGGTTGTAGCCCAGGGTGGCCTCAAAGGGGGGAAGTTGGTCGAGGAGTGGAGTGAATAGTTATACGCAAACTGTGCAAGGGGCAGGACCTTGGCCTAAATGTCCTGCGAGACTGTTGCATAACAGCGCAGGTACTGCTCCAGTACCTGGCTCACCCGCTCAGTCTGCCCATCAAACTGGGGGTGGTAGGCATTAGATCTGCAGGGCTTTATGCTAAGGAGGGTTAGCAACTCTTCCCAGAACTTGACGGTGAACTGGGGTCCCCTGTCACTCACTATCTCTTTGGGGAGACCAAACATGGCAAAGACATGATTGACAAATAAACTTGTGGTTTCCACCGCAGTAATAGAGGAGAGGCAGGGGATGAAGAGCGCGAACTTGGTAAATCGATCTATGACTACCATGATAGCATCTGAGCCTTTAGAGGGGGAGCTCCACGATGAAGTCCACTGAGACTGAGGTCCACGGGCCTTCAGCCTGCTGCAGGGGTGTAGCAACCCCTTCTTTCTAGAACGATTCAATTTTGCCTGGGCGCAGGTGACACAGCGAGAGTCCAGGCGGGGATGTCCTTTGAGGACCCTGGCCAATTGTAAGTTCTCTTTATGAGATCAACGCACTTCTTGATGCTGGGGTGCCCAATGGTTCCCTCCCACAAAGTATATGGGTCTCTCTTCCAATTGTAGACTCTAGGTCAGTGTAAAGCTCTAATCCTTTGGGGCAACAGGTCTGGGAAGTGAGAACGCGGAGGAGGAGTGGGGCGTCAGGGGCAAGGTCAGTAAAAGATACTGTTGGGAGAGCCAAGGCGAGGTTTTGGGAGGGGGCCACTACAGTAGTAAGCTCTAGCGGGTCCTCTCCACCGTTGGGTGATAGAGATGGATTCTGGCTGAGCATGTCCAGAAAGACATTCAGGGGGCCTTTTATGTTTTCAGATCTAAAATGAAGCCCACATAGGTCCTGGTATGTTCAAATTTCCTAGTGCCCCAACTTCTGGGGTCTGCAGTAGTATAGTAATGCCTTATGGTCAGTCCAAACAGTGATTTCGTGCTGGGCGCCCTGCAGGAGGTATCGCCAGTGGGTGAGCGACCACGCCACTGCTGCTAGCTCCTTGTCATCTATTGGTCATGCTTGTTCTGTGGAGGTGAATTGCGGGATTAGTAGGCCATTGGGTGCTCGACCCCCTCATGCTCCTGTATCAGCATGGCGGCTACCATCACTGATGAGGCGTCGCAGGCTACAATGAAGGGGAGGTAGGTGTCAGCATGCCGCAGGACTGGGGCGGTGAGGAAAACCTCTTTGATAGACTTGAAGGCCTGCTGGCATTTTGTGGACCACTTGAAGGGGGCGTTCTTCCCAGTGAGTGGGTGAAGGGGTGCCGCCAGTTGGGTGAGGGCTGGGGAGAATTTTTTCAAGAAGGTAATGGTGCCAAGGAAACTTTGGAGTTGTTTCTGTGTAGTTGGGGTAGCCAAGACTGAATCACCTCGAGCTTGGAAGGGGGAACAGCATATCCATCCTTTAGGATGAGGTTCCTAAGAAGGTCACTTCATCCCAGAAAATTTCGCACTTTGAGGGTTTTACAAAGAGCCCTGCCTTGTGGAGGGCTGCCGCCACTGCTTTTAGATCCTTGGCGTATTGCTCTGGGGTAGGGGAGTGGATCAGAATATCATTGATGTAGCTACAGCGCATAAGAAGTGCAAGTCCCCAAGCGCATCATCGATGAGGCGTTGGAAGGTGGCTGGAGCGTTCTTCAGTCCAAAGTGAATCACTCTGAACTGAAAAAGACCCTGGCGGGTTTGGATAGCTGTGAGCCACTCTTGTCCTCTCGCCACCCTCACCTGGTTAAAAGCGTTCACCAGATCCACTTTTGAGAAGACTTGGGATTTGGTGATGGCTTGGGTAATGGTCTGCTTTTAGGGCAACGGGTAGGGGTCATGGATGGTGATGTTATTGAGGTGGCCATAGTCGACGCAAGGGCGCAGGGTGCCATCTGATTTCTGAGCAAAAACTATGGGGAGGCCACAAATGAAGATTTCAAGATAAGCCACCCCTTCTCTAGCATATCATCTAACCAAGTCCCCAAGGCCTTGTCCTCTTCCTCTGTGTAGGGGTAGAGGGGGCAGTTGATCTTGATGAGGTCGACCGTCAGCTAAAATGTTAGGTCATATTCAGAGTGTAGGGGAGCTTGTAAGCCAGCGACATGTCAAAGATGGACTTATAGGGGGTTAGGAAGGGTGGGAAGTCCGAAGGGAGGTCGATAGGAGTGAGATAATGGGGGGATGGAGCCAAGAGATGTGCCCAGGGGGAGGGTTTTCAACAAGGGAAACTCTCCACTCAACTTGAGGTTTGAGAACAAAAAGGAGTTATTTGCAAGATTAATGTGGACCTTCTGTCGCCGCCACCAGCACACTCCCATGATCACGGGTAGAGTAAGTCCTGTACGACTGAGAAGTGGTCACTAAACCCAAAATTGTGAACGGAGAAGTGCAATGGGCGCCAGATGCGGTAAGACTACTTGAGCTCTGATAAGGCGCCCAGGACTGATGAGGCTTCTTCCATCGCCAGGTCCAAGGAATTCGCCACACCGAGGTCAATAAAGTTGCCTGCTGCTTCAGTGTTGAGGGGGCTTGCACAGTAAATTCACCTGACTCCAAGGGGAAATAGATAGGGAACAAGAAGTAGGCTTGATCCTCTTTATTGAGATGGGCGAGAGAGAGGGTAGCCGAGGAGGGGGCATGACCCATCATCAGAAGAGATTAACCAAGAGGCGCTGAGCAGGTCTGTAACTGGAGAGGGGTTTCTGCTTCATCCTTGTCTCAAATGGGGCAGTGAGGGTTGATGCATATGCCCGCTCCACTCTTTTGAAGGGTGCCTCCAGGTTAACTGGGGGTGATAGCGCCAAGGTGGGCAGGCTCTGAACTCTGGGGGATCAAGGACCCATTCTCCTGATCTGGGGTGTGAGCAGGGGGTGCGGCAGGCAGGGGCTCTTCCAAGGGGAAGGTACCCAAGGTGGGTACAGAGGGGGCTCAGAGAGCGGCGAGGCCTGGGGGACACTTCCCTTGGCTGTGACCACTGGCAGGGGGAGAGGGGGTGGCACGTGGGGCCTCAAGAGCTGCAACAGCGCACGCATATGTATGGAAGGGCCTGGCCCCAATTGCGTGAGCCACTGAGAATGCAATTTCTAAGGACCTGATGAGGGGGTCCCAAGATGCATGGGCAGCCGCAGTGGGGTCCAAGGCAGCTCAGAAGGTGGAGATGGCGATCTTGGGGGGATGGGCACCATGGGGGCCTGGACTGCGAAGGCTTTGATCAGGGAGGGTAGGTCCATGGCTGTTTGTCCTAGTGTGAAGAGACAGAGGAGGCGCGCTGGCTTAGACTCAGGGTCCTGGACCGGTGAAGTGACCAGCGCCATTAGAGGGGTGGGGTTCCTAGACTTAGCAGCAGAGCTGAGCACTCCCCTGACCCTACGGCGGGCATCCCCATCTAGGGCGTCAAAGAGAGCTACGCTCTGCTGGGCATCAGAGGGAAGGGGGATTTCCCCCCATCAGCGGTAAAGCGCACCTGAAGTTCTGCCAGGACACTCAGGATTGGGTCGGCCACCTCATCAGAGGGGATAGGGGGAACTCCCAACCCTATCATGTTGACTGATGGGGTGACACTTGTCACCAGGGCTCGGTGGGGTGGGGACCAGGTCAACATAACCTGGCAGCACACTTAGATGAATGAGGCAGCCGACCAGCAGGAGAAGGCCAGGTTGCAAAGAGATAGTACGTTTAGGGTAAGGGCGTAGGCCAAAGCTTTGCCAGTGCCAGTAAAGAGGGCGGAGAAGGCCAGGTTACTGGTTGGTTCATTATTTAATGGATGCGGCAGATAATAATTAGACTGGGCTCCCAGTCAGGGTGTGCGAGCATCCAGTGGAGAGCCCATAATGCCAAGGGCATAGCGAGCCGTGAAACTAGAAGAAGGGGAGATCTATTGGGGATTTGAGGAAAGTAAAGGTTCATTAATGTACTGAAGGCCATAAGGCAAACCAGATGGTTGCAATGGGGCAACCGCTAGTCTTGTGGGGGCAACCCCCAAGGGTGGGAGAGGTGGGGAGGATGATGACTCCTCCAGGGTTCGCGGTTGCTGGCCTTCAGTTTAGAGTAGGTGAGTTCATGCACCAGCAAGGGGTGGCACAGGACCCACCGTGTGATCAGGGGTGCTGTCAGAGAGGAAAACAGACCCACAGTGAGTGTTAGGGCTGAGCTCCCCTTGGGTGTGGTGCTCCGGAGCCCTCAGGTGGGTGGGACCAGTGGCGGACAAGCAAGATGTGGGGGCCAAGCTCGCGAGCACTGGGGTGTGTGCGCCCTGAGGCTGCTCCAATAGGGGAGCAGTCTCAGAGATCCCATAAGTGAAGCGAACGGATGAGTTATACATTAGACAGGTATGCAAAAATGGATGGAGAATCAACTTTTTATCAGGGGTGAGGCGGTTTATGGTGGATATGATCCACCACCACATGGTGGGGTCGAGTGACTGGATGACCCATTTGGTGATCATTAGGATGATTATTTGGACAGCAGTGCACTTCGCCAGATCAATCGTCATAATTTTTGAAAAATAAACAGCCAGAGTCCGCGGCAAGGCGTTTGGAGTATTCAGGTTTTATTTTAGTGCAAAGTGCAGGAAGATTAGAGAATGACCAACAACTGCCCATTGGCGGGGCAGTTGCCTTAAGTATTGGGAGAATCACATAGTGGGGATGCCAAGGGATTGGGTGATTAGGGATCAGTGATGGGATTTGGTTGGCTGGTGGGTGGGAGGGTGGGGGATGTCCAAAATCTTGGCAAAAATAAAAAAAAACTTTTGCAGATTTTCCAAATTTTTGGGGCCAAACCAGGTTGATGGTACTGATCCAGGCCCTGACCATTTGAGTCAGGCTGTTCACACAGTTTGGATTCCCCATAAATGTCCTGGGGGGTTGTGGCCTTGGTGCTGGGTTGTCCGCAACCTGGTCTGAACTCTCAATCTGATTATTTATGCGATCCAAACTTCCCATATCCATCCCAGGGGGTAGGGGCAACTGGTCCAAGTCGCTTGTAACCTGGTTCAAAATCCAAATCATGTGCCGATCTGATTTTTGGACCCAGCTAGTCTTGACCAGCTCCTTTAGCCCAGAATTTGTATACTGGGCTATGATACTAGCACTGGCTATTTTCTCAAAATTTCGGTATGGTTTCCCTAGTGAGTGAGGGGTCCCAGGGGCCCGCCCATAGACTCTGGCTTGCATAATCTCCTGGCAGGTTCCCTCTATTAGTCTTACCAGGGTTGAGGAGGGGGAGAGGGGAGAGACCTTATTATCTTTAGGGGGAAGGGCAGTCAGCCAGCGCTCATCTACCACATGCGCCAAGTTGCTCAACTGTGACAGGGGGTCCACTTGGGCCTTTGGGCCCCTTTTTGTCTGAAAGGGATGCTGCTCCTTATCCAGTTGTAGGGGCTGGTCCCCAGGACATACATTATACTCTTCAATCAGAGCCTCAGCTTCATGCTATTGTTCTGGATTGAGTGAATCTTCAAATTTTACATCAACTCTAGCAATGATAGGTGGTACTTCCAACCCAAAATCACGTAAATCCCCCAGATCCCACGATCATATTTCACTCACTGGAGATAGCCACACATAAGTGATGGGGTTATTTTGATTCAATCTCATAGGTTGAGAGGTGAAATTAGCTAGTAAGACTAAAATGGTCTAATTATAAGTGGGAAAAAGGATACTGTGGCAGGTTAAAGCCTCCAAATGAGAGGAATTTCTTAACCAGAAATCTCTAATACATGATCAAAGGGTACAAATACTTGTACTCCAGTATCAATTATAACTTGAGCTTTTGGAGGAATAGTAATTGGATTGTTAATATATAAAGGCATCACTTCCAAGGCACAAGCTGACAGAGGTGGAAGAATAGTCCTCAGTCCCAAAAATTGGTACTCAAGGTGAGAGATAGAAGTGAAATACTTCAATAAGCAAACGCATTATTTGAGTATGCCTTTGCTATTGTGAACATCTTGTAAAATTAAAGGTACTCGTTACCCAAATGAAGAAAGGTAATTGTCCTTAAGGCTGATTACCGCATCAAAATCAATGAAAAATTTGGTTCCTAAGAGAAAGTCATAGCTTTTGTGTCCAACACTACTTCAGGGGCCAAAACAACAAAATTTTCCAAAGCGCATTAGAAGGGAATAATAAGCTCCTATAGATTTAGTGTATGGAGTACAAGTAGCTCCTTAATCTTGAGAATGGTTTAAGTCCAGCGCCAATTTGATTTTATATAAGTCAGGATGAGATCACATTTATAGGCAATCCCATATTGATGATTTCCAAAACTTTCACCTTGTGCACTATGACTTTCACACGGGCACATCAGCGCCAAAGTGTGGGATTGAAAATACTGAGGAAATAAACAGTCAAATTGAATTAGAAGAAGAAACAGAAGCATAAGAAGAAATAGTATCTTTATTGGCTAATTCATCAGGGATATCAAGTTCACCAGGAGCGGATATCACATAACAGACTTTAGGAGTATTATAAGATTTGTGATTGAGGCACAGGAGGTAGGTCATCCCAGGGCGCCTCATATCCTATGCTGACTCCTCTTTTCTCAACTCTTACGATTGTTTTTTCCAACATTGAGATTCTATATGACCCACTAGACCACAATAGTTGCACAGCTCCTTCTTCGGTTTAGGTTTGGGTCTAGGCGGCATCACGTGGATATAAGAATGAGGGTTATTGGCGGAGTCAGGTGTATCACACCAATAGGAATCTCCATAAGCATCTCTTTGATGTCAAGAATATATCTGAAATTTCTTTTTCGTGATTTTAAATGCAGTAGTAACTGTGTAAGAGAATCAAAGCACTCATTACAGCTGAATTAGCATCATCTATGGTAATATGATCGCAAGTAGCAAAAGTCTGGGCCTCATGATAAGATCTTTTAGCATAATCTTAAATTGATTCTCCTCGCTTGATTTGAATGCTCATAAAGGCTTGCTTCTGGTTAGCTAGGATTTGATCACCCCTGAATTCCTTAAAAAGGGAGGTCTTCACTTGAGCCCATGTATAACAAACCTTCAGGTCAGGAACCATGATTTATTAAGCGAACTGGCTTAGGCAAGAGGTAATATGCCGCAATTTTTGTTGATCTGTCACCCCATCCATTGCTTGCTCATAGACAAATAGAAACGAGTGTATGCTACCTTCACCCAGCTCAAACTTATCCTTAAAGGTAGGTTTGAAGGTGATGGGTTCATTGCTCAAAATATGTACCCCCAATACCTTGACCAGATCAGCTTTGGACGGTTCAGATTCTGGGGTATTAGCTTGAGTGATAATTTGGTCAACTTGTTGCATTGAATGGTTGAGGTCCTCCTGTAAATTTTGAACCCATTGGGTAAGATGATCATATTCAGGCGTTTGATTCAAGCTAGAAATCGCAGTGAGAATCTCTTCCTGCTTATTCTTGAGTACTCCGCATTTAGCAGTTAACCATTCACTGGAAGAGTTTAACATTGCAAACTGGGTTTTTGCGTAGTTTGGTTAGCATCACATAGCTGATGAGCATTATCAATGCCATCCAAAAAGTTGGTTAGAGAGTAATACAGGTTGATCATAAGGCCTTCTAAAGATAAAACCACCCTTGAGCCATTGCTTGGATTGAGGTTTCTAATGCCTGTACTCTTGATACTAATAGACTTGAAGGTTCAGAACCATGAATTGAAAGCGAGGAGCCAGGGGGACCAGGAGGTCTGGGGGGTCCTTGCAAACTGTCGCTACCTGCAGGCCCAGGTGGGCCTTGTTTACCCACAGGGCCTTGAGGACCCCATTCACCAGGAGGTCCTAAGGTCACCAAAGGAGAACTAGGAGGTCCCAGAGGTCCAGGAGGACCAGAAGGGCTGGTTCCACCTTCTCTGATAGTATCCACAATTCAGACAAGTTGTTGAAGTATCCCGTCAAGCTCAACAAAGCGCTCCTCATGTTGGGCCCGCAATTTTCCCAGCCTTTTAGTAATTTCATCCTCAAGGGTAGAGATTTGGTGATGAATAGGAATAGTGACATCACTAACCTGCTTAGATACTTCTTTTCCAATGTACCCCACAGCTCCAATGTCAATTCTCACCAGATGGTAATGTAGATCGTTGATTTCCCTTCTACTATTGAGCATGGCTTCCAGATTATTCTGACCAAAGTTATAAGCCATCTCATAGAAGGATGATAACTGAGAATTAAATTTTAGTGCCAGGGTCAACTGGCGTTGGATCTCTAGATGACACAGCCCCAAAATCTGGAGTACGTAATTAATGGCGGGATGTATGTACTGCTTGAGGTACTGCTCATTTCTAGCCTTTAGCAACTCTGGTATGTTGTAACACTGCTCTGTTATACAAGTCCATCATATTGGCGGCAACTTTAGACGCTCAGTCTTGGTTAGGACGGGCACCAGGCTGGATAGCCCCCCTTATCAAGCCTTTGACTGTTTCTTTTACGTCTGCAGCTTGAATTTGATAATTAGTTTGGTCAGGGCCCTCAATGGCCAAGTCCATAGAATCTCAAAATAGAAGATACTTGATCTTAGCAGAAGAAATTACCCGACTGTTGGAGTGTACCCATCGGGTAATACTCATTGATTCCTCAGAAGAGGGGCTTTCTTTGCTGGACATATTCGTCATTGTGAAAGTATGTTTTCACCAGGTAGCCTCAGAGGCAAACCTGGCAGAAAGCACCAGTATCGGTTTTAGATAGAAATTATGCTATTCAGGCGCTAAAAAGGCTACTAATTTTTATTTTGGTGGCTCTAGAGAAGATAGACACAAGTGCAGCGAAGTTACTAGTTATGTTGCTATAATTGATTCCAATTGGAAATATAGAGTTATGTAAGAATAGACCTAACATGAGCTACTCAAGACAAAAATAGAAGAAAGTTTATTAGTTAAAATGAGGGATTATTATAGGGTTAAATTTGGTAGTTCTTCATGAGGATTTTTGTGCATCGCATGAGGTAAGATCTTTTCTAATAAACTACCAATATTGTTGATTATTATTGCTATATTTGTGATGGTCAGATCTGATAAGGTTCTTATTATATAAGTCAACCTTCTTGTTTGATATTTTTGCGCCATCGTATTGCTTAGCCTCATCCTTCAGAGGAGGCTGATAACTCAAAAGGGTTGATTGTCAGGCTATCCAAGAATCAGATATCTCTGATGGGGATTTTACAATCTAATTAGACTGAGATACTGAATTTTGATTTTGAATTTTTTAGTCATTGCAGTTGAATCCCCAACAAGGTATATTAAAGGTTAAACACACACTCATGGCTTGAGAGTAGTCTGAAAAATCCATTTGTCCAGATGCTGAATCAGTTCTAGGAGAAACGCCACCAGAAACAACCTCCAACTTTTAAATTAAAACGGATGATGATGAGTGCACCAGTTTAGGGTTACCCCGTGATAGACCAGCATATTCATCCACCCAAAAACCCTCTGAACCTAATTCCCCAATTAATACAGCTGGGAAAAGCAAGCACCTGAGAAATAAATAAGAAAAAGCAGATGCCGCTACTCTGCTATCTTTTGAAAGTTTCAGTGCTTTTTTAATGACAATCATGGTCCCCAGGGGATAATGTGCCTAACTTGAATAACCCTTTAAAGAACCAGAAAACTTTGTCCAAACTCAGTCACTTTACAAAACAATTTATTTTATAGTGCTAGCCCAAGTACCACCAGGGCGCTGAGATGCTAACCCCATTAATCACACTATCGTCAGTCATAGCCAATTCATTAATCTCTATCATTGATCAAATGGGGGAAATGTTAAAAATTTGGTATTTTCCCAATCATAGGATACTAATTTTGGCAATAATCCCCTAATGCCTATAGATCTCACTGCTACCATGTACCAATAATCACATTCATATATCTTATTAACAATTTCTAGGTCCATAACCCCAAAATTGTAAAGTCACATGTCATCATACCAAATAAATAGTATTATCTGTCAGATTTATTCTCATTGATGCGCCATCATATTTAATGCTAACCATTTAGGCACAAATCAAAGAAGATATTTTTTTCATACATTTGACCTAATTTTCTATGTATGGCAGATCATATCTACTGATCTAACTTCAGGTAATCCCTATCATTTTCTCTTGCCCAAACTAAGCATTTACTACTTACTAGACAATAGCATTTTAGAAGGATTGATTTCAATTGGCCAGACAACTGATTACACAGGGAACAAAATTTTTGTTGTATTAAAATATAACTCTTGTTCTTAACTTATTTGTACGTCCTTATTTCATACCTGAAGTAGACTTCTTTATAAATCTACAGTTTTTTGCAATTCACTTTCAACTATTTTCACGTTAATGTAAGATTAATTTTATTTTATAGCATTTGTCTCAACTTACAGGCGTAAGAAATTACCTTGATCATTTTTGTGGTGATAATGTAAGTCATTTAAACACAAGCACATGCAATGGCGTAAAATCATGCATACAGCTATATGCAAAGGAATAAAACTACTTATTTTTAGCATAAATATGACATAAAACAATAAAAAATACAAACATACTATTTCCTTAAATATAGCACTAATATGTACATACAGATAGAAGAGGTTAATTAATCAATACAGCAATGTGACATGGAGGGCATGCAAAATCATCCAGGCAAGATCTTGCGCTTATAGCTCTTGCTTTTATGGACTTGCTCAGGACGTTCTCATCTGATGCTCCAGCAGTAGACTGGCATCTTATGAATGTCTCATCACCCTTGATAACGCTCAACCATAGTTTTCAGGTTTTGATGGAAGCGCTCTACCTACTCATCATAAACAACCTCAAGGTTTTTGAGGAATTGATCAAGATGGCTATTCAGAAGTGCATCTTAATACTCATGTTACATCCAAGGTAGGAAAAACCTTTTAGCATCCTTTGAACCAGACGTGCATAGTTTTCTTACTTCTTGTTACCAAAGAAGTTTTAATAAATTTTAAAAAAAGTTATCCATGCCGCTCTCTCCTTTTTATCCATCTTGCTGACAAATTCCTTGTCACATATAAGAGATCAAATGTGAGGACCATCAAAACACACCTGCTTTTATTTTGTCAAATGACAGACCAGGAAAAGAAGAAATATTGTGTTGAAAACATTCATTTTAGTTTTAAAGGTGTGTAACATTAATAAAAATATTGTATGAAACTAGAACACTCAGTATAAAACCCAAAAACCTTTAACAGTAATTAAAACATATGTTTCATGAAAACTAGAGCATACACAGAAAAAAACTGACTTCATATTTGGAATTTAAAATGCCAAGGTCATAAAAACAGTTAAAAAATCTCATGCAACAAATAATGTTTGTTCCACTGTGTTATTAACTAGTGATTTTCCTGCCCAATTTTATATATGTAATTTACTCTATGATACTAATTTCCGGCAGATCAATTCCTATCCGCTTGTCAACTGGATGGCCAATTCCCCAAAACCAGTTCCGTTTGAGTTAGTTAAAATTACCAGAATGATTCCGCTAGAGTAGTCCCAATATCTCTATCAAATTTTTATAAATGATCTCATTGTATGAGTCCTGAATTTCCAAGTCTATCGAAACTCTGAAAGTGTTACCAAAGTTTGACAGATGATTTTCAAGATGCTATTTAGGTAAACGGAATACCACAAAATGTGCACTAACTTAACAGTAAAACGTCAGGTTTCATAGAGCTTAATACACAGGGTACTAGAGCACCAAAATGGGGAAGCTCTAAAAGATTTTAATAGTGAAAGGAAAGCTGATTGACAAGAGGCCAGAAATAAAATGGTTAGCCTTTCATTGTAATAAAGAAGGATACAACAACATAATACCCATTATAAACCAGCAGTGCAACTCTGCTGGTATTGAAAATAGTGGAAGAATAGACCAGTAGCGCAGGTCTGCTGGTGTAGAAGATAGCAGAAGGATTATCCAGTAGTGCGACTCTTCCAGTTTAAGAAGAGTATAGTGAAATCTCTGACCCAAGCGAAAGTGAAACTCTACCAATCAATAATTTTTAACTAAAAAAGCTTATTTTCATAGCAAGCTCTACATTCATTTTTTGAGGTATACTGTCCTCATATAGTATACATGTTTTAGTGCTAATTAGACCAAAGCAAACTCAACCAGTTTCAACCAAAGTTTTCACTAGAGTACATAAGTATTAGTGATTGGATGAGGCACTGTGAGTTTTTGAGAACTTACTAGCTTATTAAATATAATCCTGCTTTGATATTTGGGAAGAGTTCTGGCCAATATTCTCAATTATGCTATGTGCCTTGTGGTATTTTCTAACCGTTCTAAAGCTCACAAAGCTAAACAATAATAGTTGAATCTTCTGGTTTCTTCTGGGTATTTTTTCCCTCTCTAATTAGAAACTCTCCAAATTCAGGTAATAATGACAAGTTCCCCTTAATGAATGTCTACGCTTTTTAATATGAAGATCAAATTAGTATAAGATGATATAATACAGAAATATATTTAATGGTAATATAATAATTTTATTTTAGGGCTAAGTGCTGTTATTTTATATCTCTAAGGCATATCCTGGCAATAACTCATCTATTAGATGAGTTCATTAATACCATTCTAATCCTCTATGGATTATGACAGTGTTTATAAAAACCCCCAAGTTAATTTGGCCATGAATTAACTTAAGTACAACTGTTTCAGCCCAATTGGAGGCACTACTATTCTTATAATTGGGAAGATTTTTAGGCTTAATATTAGCACCTCAGAGGTGCATATTTGCCTTCTAACAGCCCAATTATGTTTTTTCATACAGCTGAAGAAATACAATAAATGGGGGAAATTTTATATGGAATTTGAATAATGATGCACCCCTTATTGGGGCGTCAGCAGGCCTCTAAATAGTACTAGGTACTCCCTATTTGGGCCATCCATGTGCAAGTACTGTCATGCTAATTACAATGATTGACATACATAAAATTAGAATTTATAAATCATAAATGTATTATAAAAAAATAAAATTAGGATTGTGCCAAAAACCCACTTGATTCACCCAAGTGGGTCCACTAATTGGCCATAATAATATATCATAGTTATTAACTTTTCTTTCTCGTTGCAAACACTTTTGCAACCCATTCAATTCAAGACTAAATCTAGTTTGATAATCTCATAGAGGGGATTAGTCTGCGCCCATGTCTGGGAGCAGTTGGGCAAGCAAGGCAAGAGGAGCAGGCGGAAGGCCTGCAGCCTCTAACGTTTGAAAACGCCCCGGAGAATCTGGCGGAATAGAAAAAAATCTAAAAAACTGGTGGTCACAATTTCCCCGGAGATACTCATGTGGCAAGCACGATGCAACCAGTACATCAACATGCCACATTCCCAGCCACTTTTGTCAGTGGAATTCGGAGTCCGTGTGTATCTGGACATCCAAAAAACAGCCCTATGGGAAAAATTTTGTGAAGATGTACACAAAATTTTCCCGACTGCGGTGTACGTTGCACCTCACTCCATGTTGCGCAGTTGGCTGGACCTAGGTTTTGAAAGCAAAATAGCAGCAGACAAGGCTGCAGCGGTGCACATAGTGGTTGACCTCCCCGAAGGGCAATGGGTTGTCAAAACTAAATGCACCAGATGAACAAAATCAAACCAAATTTTTCTCACATTTGACTTTTTGCCTACTACGGTAAAATGTGACATTTTGGAGCAACACCTGAAAGATGGTCTCGCCATATATGGCAAAATACAATCTTTCAAAATGCAACGTTTCACGCTGATGCCACACCTGTGCACTGGCAAAGCCATCGCAGTTCTGACCCCAACTGAGGAGATCACGAAGGACCTAACCCAGATCCCGGACTCCACCTTTATTGATATTGCAGGGCACACCACCCACCCATTCTGGGTAACTGTGGACAGCGCGCCCCCCATTTGCACCCACTGTGATGCGTTTGGCCATAAGGCACACGTGTGCCCCATCAAAGAGGGCGTTACATTCCAAGAGTACCCCTCGGCGGCCATGGCCAGTGGAGAGGCACACTATGAACCAACTGCAAGCACCAAAGAGGCTTTCCTGTGGGGAGCACAAGGCTGCTACCTATTGGTAAAGCCCATCTCCCCACAGGAGCGGAAGAAGGCTAAGCAGGCCCATAGGACTGCGGCCAAGGAAGCGGCCAAGGTCACCACCACCATCCCACACTCACAACGCCAGGAGGACATGGAGACCTTCGTGGCAGAAGCAACTCGGGAATCCATCACCCAATCAGATTGGGAGGCCCAAGCTGAACGGGCCACTCAATCTGAGGAACCGATGGGAGATTCAATCTCACCCAATTGCTGCACCCAAGCCCCAGTTGAAACTGACTTGGGACCTATCCCAACTGAAAATTTTTTTGCCCCACTCGACGGTGCACCAAACTTATCCGCACCGCAAAAAATTTGTCCGACGTTGGGAAAACAAAAAGTGAAGGCCAAAGCCAACGCAACTCTTTCCGCAAAAATTAACAAAAACCCCAATAGCGGTGCTGCTAATACCCGCGCTGCTGTGAAACCCGTGGGGACCTGGAAGAGGCTGGTGGGCCAGGGGGCCCACCCCCTCGCACCTAAGGTGCAATGGGGGAAACCTTCACTCTAGGGACGCTGAATATCGCTGGACTCAAGGCCTCCCCATCCCGGGCTAGGAAACTGAGTTTTTTACCAAATAATTTACCTGTGGATATCCTGGCCATCCAGGAAACACACTGTCCACGAGGTTCCAAGGATGCTTGGAAAACAATGCTCCTACCATCCCTATCCTTTTGGTCAAAGCACTGTGGGGTGCTAATTCAGAAAAACAATTTTTTCAAATTTACATCTTCAGAAACATTCCTAAATGGCTGAGTGCTCGTTGTCACCTTCTCATGGGCTGATGTTGCACACACAATTGTCAACATTTATGCCCCAAAAGGTGCACAAGAGCATCGGGAATTTTTCTTGTCAGTCAAATCCCTCCTGCTACCCCCGATTCTTTCCTAATTGGTGACATGAACTGTTGGCTAACCTCACCAACGGACCGGTGGCCACCCTCACCCCACGCCCCACAGGGTCTCGTAGAACTACACGTTCTAAAAGCCACCCTTGGGTTAATGGATATGCTGCCGTGACATGCCCCACTGCTCGAAAACATGACGCGTCCCCACGTCCACAATGGCCAATTAAGGTCCATGACCCGCATTGACCTTATTCTTATGCTGGCGAAATTCCAACCCCACATCTCCCACTTCAAAACAACGAAAATGGAATTCTATGACCACCAACTGGTCTTGATAACATACCACTTACCCGTCACAGTTGCAAAGGCCCCACATTGGTACAAAATCCGCCCCTCAGAGCTTGCGTCGCCAGGATTTTCCATGTGGGTAGAAGAGTCAACTTTGGCAAAATCATTTGTTGCACCATTTTGCACGGACCCCATTTCCACATGGGCAACTTTCAAAGAAGACACCATCCGCCACTAAAGCCATCTCTCATCCAGATGCTAACGAGCCACATCGGTGGTTATATCACATGCGCTGGCGGAATTGGCCCACTTGGAGTCCAACATTCCAGCCTCAGGATATAGCCCTGCATGGGGCCAGAAGTGGGCAGAGGCAGCAGCCCACCTCAACGCACTTGAAAGGCAACACAAACATCGGGTTTATGTCCAATACAGGGCCACACGCATCACTAAAGGCGACAAGTGCACCGCATACTTCTTCAAAATTTTTTTTGCACCACACCAGAGTGTGGCATGCACACAGGTGCAAAGATCGGATAATTCTATTGTGGACACACCGGCTGAAGTGGCAATCGAAATGCAAAGATATTACTCTGAGTTATACTGAGCCGAACCAATTCAGCTGGCTGCTATGGTAGAAATTTCTCGACAGAGCTCATATCCGCACCATTTTCCAATACCCGGAAATAATGAATTTAATTACTCCGAACGAATTATGGACTACCATTCGCGGTGCACCAAACTGAAAATGCCCAGGCCCAGATGGCATTCCATATGAGTTCTACAAAAACTATTTTAAATATATATCCCCATTGCTGCTAGCCTCACTCAATTAAAGCCTGTTGGAAACGTGCCTCCTACCAGGAGGACATGAGGCTTTTACAGTCACACTCTTCAAGAAAGGGGATAGGCTAGACTTAGCCAACTGGCGCCCCATTTCTCTAACAAACACAGACACCAAAATTTTAACAAAAATCATGGCTAACCGTTTAGGGACTATAGCATCTGCCACCATCTCTCCAGAACAATTTGGTTTCATCCCCAGAAGGTCAATTTGGGATAACGTGCACTCTGTGGCTAATGTGTGTCAGTCCACAGCCTCTGGGGCACTTGTATTCTTGGACCAACAAAAGGCCTATGATAGAGTAAACTGGGAATACCTTAGGGCCTGCCTCCAACAATTCCGCCTACCTCCCCACTTCATTAACTGGGTGATGCTGCTCACGGAATCTGCAACAATGGCTGTGCGCGGCCCAGGTTTCCTAATGGAAGTAGTCCATCCTCAAAGGGGCCTGCGACAAGGGGACCCCTGAGCCCGCTCTTATACAACTTCAGCCTTGACCCACTACTGCGAAATGCGAATGCCCAACTCACTGGGGTCCATGTGCCAGGCCAAACCCCAGTCAAGATGATGGCATTTGCAGATGATTGCGTGGTGGGGGTGTCTAATAACAAAGATGCACGCGCGCTTGAAGCCCTCATCCAGGAATATTCCCGGGTAAGCAACGTGGCACTGAACGCCTACAAAACTGAAATCATCCTCCTTGGTTGGTTTCAGAACTGCTGGGCCCCAGCAAGTAGTTCCCAACCCAGCCCAGCTGCTCGCCCAAGTCCTCGCCTTACTAACTCAAAACACACCGCTCCACTGGTGCTCCCTTTTGTGCCGCGACCTACCATAGGACTGGTACGCCATCTGGGCGTGTGGTTGGAGGCAGGAGGATACGCGTCAGCAGTAATGGAGGGCCATATACTGGACAACGTGACTAAGCGAATCGCCTCTCTCAGAGCCCACCCTACTACCCTCACTAGCAGGGTTGTTCTTGCCAACTATATGCTCCTATCCAAAGTCTGGTTTGGAGCCCACGCCATCCCCTTCTCCCCAAGCTTCTTCAAATCCCTGTATGCTTTGCTACAAGGTTGGCTTTGGTCAGGCCGCCCTCCACCAGTACGGCTAGAGGTCATGTTTGGCCCTCATCATCATGGTGGCATGGGCCTACTTGACTTCAAAGCCCATGCCGCCAAGATCCTAGGCACCTGGATTGCGGCCGTCACTGCTCCTACACTCCCATCCCAACACTGGTCCTGCGCAGCCCGCTCCAACTTCTCCCGAGCCTTGGGCCTCAACAATCCATCAAACCCCCACTCCCTGATGAAATACCTCACATCACACACATCAGCCACAGGTCCTCACGGGACCAAAACCCACTACAAACGAATCCTACTCTCCATGCAAAGCGCAGAGTGGAGAATTCGTATTAGTGGACATACAACCTGAAGAGGCCGCCCCTCTCCTCAGTTCACACAAGAGGTACAGGGGCTACCCATCCATGATGGCGTGATCCCCATTCGACCCCAAGTCCTATCCAGGGTGGACTACTTGGACATGATGGACATCCCTTATTCCACTGAGACCCAAAAGAATATCTGGAAATACGCACACCATCCTCTGTTGCAGCCTCAAGTCTGTTCCCATGTGTGGCGCTGCCTGAGGCGGGTGTATCGTACAGCTGAGCGCTCTAATGCTTTACACTCATCCTGTGTGGTGTGTGGCCAGTATGGAACGCTGTTTCACCGCCTGGAGAAGTGCCCCACCTCTAAAGTAATATGGCGCGAAGTCCAACGTCTGCTAGGCCAAGATCAAACACATCCCTTCAGTCTGTCAAGAGATATGTTTGCTTCATCAATGGCCTCCCCTCCCACCCTCCCTTCGTGCTCTGGTGGTTGAAATCGCCATGTGGACTATCCACACGATTGTCTTGGATGCCATCGCTGGATCTATCCCCACCCTCCCTGAAGCTGTCCACAGATTCCAGTCTCATTTGGTGGATCACTTTCAAGCGTGGATGTTTGGATATCTCCCACCACGTCGCCAGCAGCTGGTCTCCTCCTGGTTCCCAGTCTGGTTCATCAAATCAGACCCCTTCCTCCACACGTGCTCAATAGTGGCTACGCCCCCTACACACGTTCCCTCCCCTTCCCATAAGTGGCGTTCCCGCTGGCAACAAGAGATAGCATCGCTTCTCTGGGGTGCCTCACCTGGTACTAAGTTTTGTCTCGTCTGAGTCATATTTGGAAGTGTCCGTCCCATGGTCGGCCTTCCCCACAATAACTTTAAATTTAAAATATATCATAGTTATTGTTAGCTACAATAATTGGTTTGTTTAGATGCAACCAAGGCAGGTTTGAGGTAAATCTGATTTATCATATTATGTAGATAAATTGGGAAGGACAAAATGATCCATCAATGAGAGTAATCTATCAGCATTGGTGGTTTTCTCAAAGGGTTTATTTTTTGAGTCAGCCATAAAATCTTACAGGCACAACCTTAGCTTATCAAAATCCAGCTGGCAGCTTCTTGTCAACTCAAATTGTACTTCATTCTTGTAAAGGTAGAATAAAGGTTCACCTATTTTACTGATTTTATTCACTAACCTGTGGAAGATTTCAACCATCCCAAGGAACACATGTATGTCCTGCTTACTGCTTTACCATGTCTTCCATTAAATGGCTTTAACTTATTGCCAGCAGGGCCATAGTCCCTTTTTAACAATGGAAAACCCTAGATATTCAATTTTGTCCCAAAAGAATTTTTATAGATCTGGCTTGATTTAAGATCAGACACTTTTAGCCAGCTCAACACCTCATGCAAGTGCTGTAGGTATTGATTAGACGTCATAAAAAACCTTAATATTATATAAAAATTTGAACACAGGAATTTTTTAATTCCCTAAAATTCTATCCATAGCCCTTTGGAAGGTTGTGGGCGAGTTGCAAAGACCTTTTGCATGATAATGAGTTGATATAAACTTTGGTCAGTTATCAATGTGCACTTCTCCTTCTTCTCGTTAGTCAGCACAATCTGCTTGGAGCCAAGAATAAAATCCATATCAGGGAAACATTAAGCGCCACCCAAGCGGTATAACACATCAACAATACATGGTAAAAATAGAATTCTTATTGTAATATTGTTATGCTTTTTAAGCTATAACCATGCGTTTAAAATAATTCTTCTTTTTAATATTAAAACTGGGGTGGCCCAAGGCCTCTTGGATGAAACAAAAATCCCGTGTTTCATTAAAATTGTTAATTTCAGCATTTATGACTTCATCTTCCGCCTATATGCGTCTGATAGGACAAAGGCAAATGAAAGGATGATTTCTAAAATTGATTTTGTGTAACATATTGTGAGAAAATCCCAATTCAAAAGTTTAATTTTAAAATAACACTAAACATGTTGAAATGGGCTAAAACATGGTCCTTCTACTTCTCCTTTAACCCTTAAAGGCTTTACTGTGGTGCCAATGAGCAAACAGATTGAAAATATCGCCAGGTAGGCTATTTCCTCGATGGTACTAAATTCTTGAATGTTCGCTGAGTCATCAACTGGTAAAATAAATACAAAAGTAACAATTTGGTATCGCTTTATCTTAATAGGGTACAATAATATAATGGCTAAAGATACCTGAAATTCGCCACAGTCAGGAAGAAAATCCCAAATATGGTGACAAGTTTGATATTAGAGTGTAAATTGTGCAAGTATTTAGCCATAAAACCCTTGGGAATCTCCAGGTTTGTTAAGTACCCAAGGTAAGTTGGTGGCCCATATTAGTAGTTAGATTATGTTTAACCCTCAGATGAATGTCCTTGGATTCCATAACTTGAGCAGGCTATTACAAAGTGCAGCCACAAATACATTAATACCTCATTGGCACTATGTCATTTCTATATGCAAGGTTAGCAAATTCCTATCTTTTTGGCGCAGAGACCTCAATTTTCAATTATAGTACAGCATAAAGTGTTGGCCATTTATTTCCTAGAGTGTTTGCTTGACTATTAGCCATAATCTCATGAGTCCTTATAGAAGAGGTGTTGATAAAATAGTCATACCCTCGACTTGGTAAGATAATAGCTGGAGCTGATATCATTAGTGAGCCAACCTCAGCAACAATGCACTTTAAGCTCATCACAAAGTAACAATTTGAGGCCCCATGGTACCATAAACTATGTGATGGTAATTATTTGGCGCCAGATAAATTTTCTTTACAAATTTAGTGGATGTCACTTTTCTGATATGACTGGACGATAAGCCCTAAGTCATTATGGTGGTTTGGATGTAATCTGCTGAGTTTGATATGAGCTATGGTAATTCGAGCACCTCGAAATGAGGCGATATTGGGTTGTTAGGGAAATCTCCTTGAATTAGGTGATTGGGAAAATAACAAATGAAGAATTGTCAGAACCAATGAGATACGACGAAGTGAATTACTGAGCATGAAAGCAGTACCATCTGAAATCACTACAATACAAGCGAGATGAGACAATCAAGAAGGGGTTGGTTATTAATAGTTTAAAGATTAGCGATACAGTGAGGAACCTCTGTGCTTATTATATTAATAAAGAATTATAGTGGGAGCAAGTGCTCCATATTTATAAATAAGTTTATTTCTGTTGTTTCAAGGGCAGCGATCCTCATATCATTGTTCCTATTGCTCAGTGGGTCAAACCTGCACAATATTAATTACAGCGTATCTCAACAAAAATTCCAATTTTTAACAGTGGACATAATATTTATTGCTGCCCCATTGTCCAAAATAGCTCTGTCTTTAAGCTTATTTATGATAATACCAATAAAATTGCATATAGCATTGTATGCATCCACCACATTAACTGTGTTAACCTCCAGAGCATCAGCTTACCCTACATAAGATTGAAGGCTGGCATATAGAAGCAGACTAAATTTTAAGGTTCCTAAAGATATGGCCTCCTAATCCAGTGTATCTGGGGAACATCATTTAAGGTGACTGGCAGTTCATTCAGTTCCAATTGTTAACATAAGGCTTCTTTATTACATTAGATACCAAATGACCTTACATTATGTTGGCGAGTGGGTGGTTACTGCTACCATATCATCTGCAATAACTTGATGCAAAGAAAAACGGTGGGATATCCTTGTTGGAAAAAAGCTTAAAGGATCATGGTTTCAGGTGATTTTTTTTCCTGAGACTATTTTAGATGTGGAAGAAGTAAAAAACTTACTTTTACTCTACCAGCTCTTTTCCCAAGTCTTCCTTCTTTACAATTTCGTTAAATAAAACTTGGGTTTGTACCAAAATTAGGACAGCAATTGTCATGATGCCCCAATTTTACTAAAATCTAACAGATAACCTGATAAAGATCAGGCTTTGAGAAAGATGGCCATAAGACCGAATTAATTTAAACTCTAAGGAGGTGATCATATTGAAAAGATCTCATAGCTCCTGGTGACTTAGATTATGTGCATCAAGAAGAGGCGGTGCAGCGGTAAAGATAATTTGCCATGTGTTTTTATTGTTCCCCTCATTCAACTCAGGAAAGAGAATACAATATAATTTTTAGGGGCTTGTAGGCGTGATAGAATGCGATCTGAGCATCAAAATTGTTAAGAACCTTGTCTCCATAAAAACTTGAGCCTCCTAATAAACTTTTCATAAAAAAGAATGTAATGGACTCGCCCTTATTAAAGGAAAAGAGAATTAACAACTTCTTCTGCATTGTCATCCACTCCGCGTCACCAAACTCCTTCATCAGAAGTTCTTAAGAATTGCAATAAGTCATTCTGACATCTTGTAGTTTAGGCATTATTAATTTCTAGCTTAAAGATTACAAGAAATACATTAATATTCAACTTAATAGCCTGAGAGGTGCCACGCGTATTAAGCTCAAATAAAGCATTAAAGTTATATACAATTCTGCTTTTCATAATTTTAGGTTAATTTTAATTATACAGAAATTGGTATCCCTTTAAGCAAGGGTATTAAGGCTGTTATGATTCTGATTGAAATTCTGATCCAACTGACTTAGGGGTGAGCGTAAACAACTGGGGTAGAAGGCTCACCTGAAGCCTCATCTATTAGTACAACAGTCAGCCTTTATACTCCAGAATGTCTTGAACCAACTTGGGATTGGGACAATAAAAAGTTTGATCTTCCTCTTACAGGTTTGAGCCTTCCAGAATAGAATGGATCCTTGACAAATGAGCCAATTCCTCTAACTTAGCAAAAAATTAAAAAAGAAAATTGTGAATTGTGAATTGTCATGAGATGAGAATCTGTCTTGACGCCATAGGTAACCTTCTTGACAGCCTAGTACCGTAGGATTGGTAATCACATATCTGACCTAATAGAAAGGTCCTGGATTGAACCTTGAATTAGACAAGAAAAAAAGATACTGAAGAAAGGAGACATTATCACCCCATCTTTTACAAGGCCCCAACTCATCCTATAATAAAAAAAGCTTTTAGTAATAAAAGGTTATTGTTTATCTCTGTTGTGATTTTACCAGATGGAATCCTCCAATAGTTTAGCTTTATTTGGAATGATATGGCCAATCCCGGCGGAATAGTTCATTGACTGAATTTTGTGTTAATTGGTTTTATTGCTGGTTAGTTGCTCCTCAATTTGGGTTGAGCCAAAATTAGTATTCCGCCGAGTTTGGTACTTAGGTTTGAGTGGGGCCAATTGGTGGCCCCAAATTAGTAGAAGGATCACTGGTGACTAATAGCCAAGGATGATCCAATCAAGTCAGCGGAATCAGTGATTGGTACAATGGCCATTTGTGGTCTGTTGTGGGATTTACAGAGAAAAGCCAATGTTTTGCTCATCCATGAATTTGCTGTCTGATCCGATGTCAGTAGATCTGATAATTATGAGTTTAAGGTGGCTGAGGTTGTTTCTGGTGCCTCATTTATTGTCAAGATTAGACGATAATAGATGTCGCAAGATGCTGAGATATTCCATGTCAAAAGCAAGCAAACAAAGTGGTTTCTGGTGCAATTATATCAACTTGAAGGTTGAATATAAATTTGACATTTATTTGGATTAATTAATTATATGGGTTACCAGCGACTTAAGGCCAAGGATGAACCAAAACTAATTTGGACATCAGGAAGGATGGAGCGAGAGGGTTGACGTCAGGGAAGAGAATAGAGTAGAAGAAGAAGAAGTGTAATAAGAGAAGTGGTTGGCTGGAAGAACCAGCAGAAGGGCTGATAGGTTGGTGATGGGCTCAGTAGCTCTTTTGTAAATAGTATAAATACCTGGCGCTTCCCATTAAATAAATATCTCTCTTTGCCTAATCTACCTTTTGTTATAAGTTTATATTTATTTTGATGGTTGTAGTTTAGGTTAAAGAAGATCCCCAAAATGGCATGGGTGACATGCCAAGGGGTTAGCTGGCGCTGCTAGCCCCAACGCCTAAGGTGAAATGGCAAGGGCAGACCAGTCTTAATACTGGTTATCCAGCCAACTAGCAGAGCCCAAAGTCAAATTTCTGACAATCTCCTTACCATATTTTTCTATTCTCTTCAAATAGTTGTGATAGACGGTATCATAACCCAGGATAGTGCATAATACTAGAACCTGAAGAAGCAAAAGTGCTACATTGTTACATCTCTTCAGAAATATTGAAAAACCAAGCCATCCTAAAGACCATTACCAACTTTCGTTTTTACAGCTCTTAGCACCCAATTTTATTACTTTTGGTTTCCTTTGCGAAAATCCACAACCTGGTGCTCACTACAGGGGTACCCTGAGCTGTAACCAGTGAAAACATCAATCATAAATAATTAAAAATAATAATAACGGATCCCCTCCTTTCTAGGGGGATAAAAAATTTCTTGATGGGTAAGTCATCACAATTTGAGGTACACCCAATTTAACCTGAGAGCCTGGAATTTTGGGACACCTTTGAATTCAACGTTCTCATGACAAACCCTAATCATTTTTACTTTCAAACCAATAACCTAGTTGATATGACCTTGCAGCTCCTTGTGGGATCTAGTCCACCAAAACCTGCTCTAGCCATTAGTTAGCTTCTGATGTCCCTTCATACATGCAAAGGCTCTGTGACTCGACTGCCTTGGCTAATAGTGAGTTTTTTGGTGGAACGGACCCTATCTTCATCAGTTTGCCCATCTGAATCTTCACAACCTGCTCATGGTGGTGAGTTTACACCAAAAAGAAACACTATGCATGCTAATGTTAGTACAAAGCCTTAATTCCAACCTGGTTGAATTTTATTAAGCTTCTCCACATATTATTGTGACAATTGGAAAAATATACAGGAAAGCTGTACCTTATTATTGATACCAGAGGCCAAGTTTTCTTACTAACCACTGGGATTGCTGAGTATATGGATACCCATCTTACTCAATGACTAGAGTGTAGTCTTCAAGGTACAAAGTACATTTAAATGCGCTTCAGAGGTTGCTGGCCAAACCCACGCTTTGAATTCTATTAAAGCATTGTTTATGTCGCTTAGAGGCCCTGCTTGATCAGCTCCAGCATTGAAAGGACACAATCATTAAGGGCTTAAGAGTCCAGAGGGTCCCAAGGGTCTCAAAGGACCAAGTGGCTTTACAGGGGTATAAGGATGACCTGGATCCAGAGGGCCCCCTGCCCTCCTGGGTCACCTGTTCCTCAAGGTGAAATTCACAAGTACCCTTGATGTGGCTAAAAGCTCAAAAAGTTAGAGAACCTTCAGAAACAACTCAAAATATTGGTCACAGTATGGAGTTCACCTTGAAGGAAATCCAATAATAATTCCATTAGATTAAGCTCCCTCAACTTTAAAATGTAGAATTATGAGTCATTAAATACTGAAAAATGACTGAAAAGATGAAGCACAAATTTATGAATCTGGATGCTTGTATCAGTTTATGTGAGTCCAAAAATTTTGGACTTGATATCTAACATAATCAGAAGGCTGACGCCAGCACGCTTAATTGGTGCTAGAATGAGTTGCAGGATGAGCTTAAAGGATTCAATGACAAATTGACTAGCAAGCCCCCCGCACTTATATAAATCAGAGCCTACTGAGCCCAGCCAGATTATCAAGACTAGCACTAATACCCTCTCTACGCCAATTGAGTCAACTTTTAAACCCATCTTTAAGGAATAATTCATTCCAGGTCACTAAAGCTTTTTGTTCATTTTTGAACGCCTAAGAAAGTACTAAGAAAGAGGATAATGATTTTAAAAAGGTTGAGAAGATCCATTCTTGCCTTTATGGGGAAGCTCAGGAAATATGACTCTTACTTTCAGAAATTCAGACCTGAGCTCAAGTCAAGACCGCAATCATATAAAATTTGGCTCTAATCAGAACAAATCAAGTCAAAATAGGCTTTTATGGCTCAACAGAGGTGAAAACCTCTGACTTTCACGTCATTTTTATGTTAATGCACAACAACTAGTTAATATTCTTCAGATCACTTTAGATGACGCTATTACAGCATCCCTTCTGCCCTTAAAGCGTGGCCTGAAGTTAAACTTCATATGGTAGAAATTAAGTAAACTTTCACTTACATCATTATAATGAAGGGGAACTCACCGAGATTTCTCCACCCAATGAACAAGTACCCCTCTACTAATTGGGCTTCAACTAGACCCAGAGTGCATGTGCTAGAGGCCAAGAATAAGGAGATACCCACTTGTTCTTACTGTAAAAGCCTCAAACATTAAAGAGGGGCTCTATAAATGTCAGATGGAAAGGCGGAACGTTAACTGTTAGGAAAAGAGAAGTCAGCATGTAGGCAGAGGCTCTATGTGCTGACAAATCACTTTATGCCTATAACTATGACTAAAAGACCCATATAGAGCACTATTAAAGAACCCTGAACCATTTGTTGAACATTATTAAAATTAACTGCTTGGTTATGCGCATGCTTATGATGAGTTGTTAATGCTTCTCACCCTTCTGTCTTAATCAATAGTTTGGGCATTCAAGCTTTAAATAAGATTCACAAAGTTCTAGTGCTCGACATAATAGATAGCGGATTCCCAGTGAACATACTCTCATCCAAATTAATGAAAAAAGTTAAAATTGCGCCCAATCTGTCTCATTACATAGAGTGAGATAACACCAGGCAAATGCACCTGCTCCATAGGAGCATATTCCACGCTCACCATCATTTGATGCGATTACCTTAAACGCTACAGCATAGCTCTGGACAACCCTAGCTATGGCTTATTGCTGGGTACCCAATTACTTTAAGAGTGTGATTTCATCATCCAATATGTAGAAGAATTCAGTCCTTGCTTGGTGCCCACATATCTTTGGTATTTGAGATATTCAGGGACAGAAAGGAACGCGTGAAGGCATGGATATATTTTCTGGATACCAAAGGCTGGATTAACTGACTCAATTACCACGTCTGAGGCTTAAGAGTAAACCTGCCTATCACTTATTTGATGAGACTGAAGGGATGCATGTTTATTCACCTGAGCCCAAGGTAAATCCTCCAGGGTCACAGATTATAGTAGATACCCAAATTCATGTGAACGTACCACTTTGGAGCCCATTAGAAAATTGTAGGCTGAAAATCCATATATGAAGGAGGTTTTGAACTTCCCAGGTATTTTTAACCCCACATAAGCTGGCTAAATATCTGTACTGCATCTAAAACTGACTCTATAGACTTGAACCATTGGGATTAGTACACCAATCGCTTACCTATATTTAGTACCAATCAATGACATCAGATGTGTTTGTAGATTTGAGAACCTCTGTAACTTTAATTTAGAATAACTTCCTATCATCCCTCTAAACAACCTCCTTAGGGGATTATTACCCCATAAGAAGAAAAAAAGTTGATAAGCTCTTAAAGGAATACTCAGACCTTTTATTCATGTTTACAAATAATTTTGGCAAGGTGAAAGGGGTTGTGTATACTGTAAATGGGGGACGCCCAACTGATACGCTCACGCCCCTACCTATAAAGCAAGGTGAAAGAGGATAAAGTCACAACTGAACTTAAGGAGCTCTTAACCTCAGAAAGTTATTGGTACCCTTCCCAAATCCTTAGGCATCTCCTCTCCTGGTTGTTTGATAAAAGATGTGAGCCATCATGTCGTCATGGATTTTTATAAGCTTAACGCAGCAACATGTAAAGATAGCTACCCTTTTTTATGGATTGACGATTCCCTCTAGCTATAGCAGGGGCCTGTTGGGACAACAAGATTCTGAAGTCAGGTCCTTCAAAGCTAACTAATTTAGACAGGAGAGAGTAGGACTTAACCAGGGTTAGTTCAGAGGTCCTGATAAAAAAGTGAAACTTGGGTAGATAGAGGCTAGAGGTTCTCAGAGAGAATTTATTTTTAGTCCCATTAGCTGAGGCAAAGCAGGGAGAGCCAGAAAGTAGAAAGTATTTCTTATATAGAGAGAATAATCCTTACAGAAAGTATAATTAAAGTAAAAACATAAAGTTAGTTTATTGATTAAATTATCATCACCTCAAATAGTGCTAGTAAAATAAGGGATAAAATAAATGATATGAGGAGTGATCAGCGCAAGCCCTGTTGGAACTGGTAGAAGATTAAGAAATTTTTCCTAAATTGTTTGAGGATAAATAGATTTATATAACAGATAAAGGTACTCATAAGATAAAGTGAAGTTAGAGATAAGATTAGATAAGGCTGAATTAAGTAATTTTGTTTCCATCAGAATATAATAATTGTTGGGATGAACTATCTGCATGGAGTATTGTTTAGAGCAATTTGATATTGATTTATCTTAAGTTCATCAGTCAAGGGAATTTAGCGATATTACTTGGATTTTACTGACTAGATAACTTAAAAAATAAATATTTTTAGGCCTTTTGTTTTTCTTTCCCACAACGATCACATTAGTTACAAAGATTCAATTCAAACAGCAAATTTGATAATCATACAGGAGAGTTAGGTCAAATCAATAGAATAAATTTAAATTGGGCGAAAGTCATGTCAGGAAATCGCATAATAGTGCGCTGATGGGAAAGAAACGCCCTGGGGGACCAGGAACTGATGCCACTAGAAGCCACAAACCCAGACACCATCCAGGTTTGTGGAATTCACCAAAAAAACAAAACGCATACTTAGAAATCTGATACTCCCAACCCCTCTCACCTGTAGAGAACAGGATCTGACTCTACCTAGGGACTGATTCTCCAACTCTGTGGGAGAAAGTGGGTGAGGCGCAGGCCTCCATATTACCCATGCAGTGTACGTTACCACCCACACAATCCACTGCAGCTGGATCGATATAGGATTTGAAACGGAAGAAGATGAAGATGATGCTGCAAGAGTCTACATCAAAATTTTATTCCTGAAGGCAAATGAATTTTGTGCACCATGCGCACCAGATGGAACAAAGAAAAAGCTTTGTTCATTTCTTTCAACTCGCTACCAACCAACATCTCCTGCAAGGTAATTGAGGAGGAGCTCTGAGCTGGACTTGCCAGCTATGGGGATATTAAAAGATTTTGAATTGTACAGTTTCACTTGATGCCAAACCTTTGCACAGGTAAGGCATTAACCATGATCAACTTGATCCCTGAGGTGGCCAAAGAGCTCACAAAGATCCCTCGCACAGTGGTGTTTCACCTCCAGGATGGGGAGTATCAAAGATATTCTGCATCACATCAGAAAATGCACTGCCAATCTGCAATAACTGCAGCGCATTGGGGCACAAGGTGCACGCATGCCCCATGAAGGAGGGACTATTGACCACAGACTTCTGTGATGACACCATGGATGAAGACAGCAAGACTTTGCCAAAATAATTGAATTAACCACACTTCCTCTGGGGAGAGGATGAGCATCAGATTCTCATCGACCCAGTTTCAAAACGAAGTTCACAAAATACAAAAGTAGGCCCACAAATGGGGCGCGGCCATGTTAGCATCACTTGCGGCATCCTTCATCACCCCCATCCAAATTCAGGAAGGTATAGAGGAGATTAACTGAGCCAATCAATCAGATCAGAATGCCCAAGATGAAAAATTTCTCAGCAAACTGACTGAAAAAACACGTGATACCAATCCAGCGTATTTAGCTGGACAACTCAGCTCACCATTGGCGAACATGAAGGACCCACACCTACAAGTTTAAATCCTGCAACCACAGAGAGCAACCAACACACCTCATCAGACCACTAGGAGTCACGAGCAGAAGTGATTGACTCATATCCACTCAACGGCAACACCTGTGTGAAATTGGCAAGGAGTAAGGGATCAACCAACTGCACAGGTGGGACAGGTCCAATCACCTGGAGCCAATACCAGAAATGGTGCAAAGAGATAGGGCTGTAGCCCACCCAACTGCTACTAAGGCGCCTTGGGCACCTCAATGTCCATAGGGACATTAAACATTATGGGAGCCAGGGCTCAAACATACCAAGCCAAAAAGCTGGACTTACTGTTAAAACCCCCTGTAGATATCTTAACCATTCAAAAAACCCACTGTCTACAGGGGAAGAGGGATCCTGGTCAGCCAGGGTCTCACCATCCCAATCAGTATGGACGTCCCACTGTGGGGAGGTTGTCAGTAATTATAAAAACTAGAAATCACTAACTTGATCTCTTATTTACATGGCCACATCCTAGTAGCAACGATTGCATGCTAGAATGACACATTTTTGATAGAATGCATCTATGCACCATGTACTGCAGCCAAGAGGAAGCGATTCCTCAAGACCATCCCTACACTCGCCCTCCCACCAGACACCATTTTACTTGGAGACTTCAACTGCTGGGCTGACCCCAACATGGACCAATAGCCTAAACCCAGAAATTACTCCTTAGGGCACATTGAATTCTGTGTAATGAAGGCATCCTTAAGATTACACAAAAGATCTCCCCCTGGGTCACCAATCCTCCCCCACATGACTCTCCCCAACATATATGAGAGAAAGCTTATATTAATGAGCTGCATTGACTTCATACTCTCTCCAAAAACCAACCACTTGAACATTTCCAACCTCTCAACCAAAAAGATAAACTTTTCTAACCACCGACTCATTTCAGTGCAGCTTTCTCCAACCTGCACTCCTGCACAGGCGTTGAACTGGAGGAAGATGAACCCGGAGAACATAAAATTTCCCAAATTATCTGACTAGTCAAAAAGGAGATTATAGATACCAGATTTGTAACTCCATTTGTACCAGACCCCTTGCAAACTAAGCAAATTTCAAAGTCAGATTAATAAATAAACTCGCCATCTCACCTCAAATAAGTACACCGCCAACACAGCCACTATCAGGTGCATCTTGGCAAAACTAAACCACCTCATGATCAACACCCCAAAGTCCAGCTACAGCCCCAACTGGGGGAGTAAATGGGCGAAAATATCCGCCTGCCTAAATACCTCATCTTCAAACATCAGCACAGAATCAAAGTTTCTAAAAAAGGTATGTTCATAAAAGAAGGTAAAACCTGCTCAACATACTTCTTCTGCCAATTTCACTCCCACTGCAAACAACCTGCGTGCACACAGGTCTGCAGAGGTGATGGCATCTTTGCAACTTACCCAGAGGAGGTCAAGGCGAAAATACACTTCTACTATACTGAACTATACCGCAATACTCCAACCAATCCCCAAAAAATTAAAAAATTATACAAGCTCCCATAATACGAAACACACCGCCGGAATACAACCTTCTAATTTTAGCACACAGGAGGATCTCTGGGACACAGTCCGCGGTTCACAACGTAGGAAATGCCCAGTGCCTGATTTAAATACACTACAAATTCTATGAGAAATACTTCAAACAAATCGCCCCCTCCTCTTGGCATCAATGAACCAGTATCTGCTGGATACACGCCTCCTACCTGGTGGCCAGGACTCCTATGTCATAACCCTGTTTAAAAGGGTGAAAAACTGGGCTGGCAATTAACACCAATTGAACTCTCTAAAACTAGCACAAAATTGACAAAAATTATAGCCACCAGACTAGGCAACATAGCCTCCAAAATCCTGTCACCCAATCAGTTTGGGTTAATACCAGGGCGCTCAATCTGGAACAACATACACTCTGTTGCCAACATAGGTTAGTCAAAAGCGACTGGAGTCCAGGTATTCCCAGACTAGGAGAAGGCATATGACCGCGTTAACTGTCTGTACCTGAAGGAATTCCTAAGTGTCTTCAAACTCCCACCTAGATTGATAGACTGGGAAATGCTCCTAACAGAGTCTTCATTCATGGCTGTCTGTGGCCCTGTCTTTCTGACCAATATAATCACACCGCGCAGAGGGCTCAAGCAAGGGGAACCCCCAGCCCGCTGCTGTATAACTTCAGCATTGATCCACTCTTTTGCATCGCTGACTCACACCTCATGGGCATCATGGCACAAGGCCAACCAAAAATCAAGGTACTAGCCTTTGTGTATAACTGCGTAGAAAGTATAGCTAACAACAATGATGCCCAGCAGTTGGAACACCCTGGAGGAGTATTTCATTGTAATAAAGCATCACTTAAAAAAAAACAGAAATAATCTTTTTAGGCAAGTATACTAACAACTGGACCATAACACCTAAACCCCACAGCTCCTCACGAAGAAACAACCCAATTATCCTACCTTTCACATCACCTCCCTCAGCCAACCCTGTTCGCCACCTTGGGATGTGGCTGGAAACAGGTGTTTTGCCAAAAAATAATTGAGAACAACCTACTACAGCAGATGTCCAAGTGTGTCGCCTCCCTCAAAGGACGATCCCCTGGGCTAATGGGAAGATTAATGGTTATTAACTCACTCATCTTTTCAATGCTGTGTTTCTCTGCCTATCAATATTTTTCTCGCCTTCATTTATATCCTCAGTTTATGCATTAATCCGATGATGGTTGTGGCCTAGGTACCGGACATCCTATGAGCGGAAACACTCTTTGGCCCATGCTCCAGCGGTGGCATGGGCCTAATAGACTTTGAAGACCCCGCCAACCACATATTAGGCACCTGGATAGAGGAAGTCCTAACCACAGAACTTCCACAACAACTCTGGCCCAGAGCGGCGTATACCAACTTTGCACAGGCGCTTAAACTATCCAACTCACCACACACCCATCCAGCCTGCTCACATACCTTATGTTAATTTTCAGTGTAACGGCCTGTTTCTTCCAAGATGGTTTTCACAAGGTATTAGCCACTGAGCAACCAAATCAGACAATATGAAGATCGCCAACTCTAATAAAAACCTGATAAATGATATATGGAGTGATTGCCCCTATTAATACTCTATTATCTTCTAATAATCGCATACTTCATCTGCAAAAACCTCCCCAAAAGACTTTATTCCTCAATTTTTTGTTCAATTCTTAAACCTGGTCCTCAAGATGAATGCAATCTCTGCTTGGTGATCTTCTATTCGTTTTCCCTTTTCTAGGAGTTCTTCATCTATCTCAAAATCTTGACATAATTTCCCTCAATTCGCCAAGCAGTTGACACTTCAATCAATTTACTTTTCATACAGATATCTTTTCCGTCAATCTCAAGACCCGTCTCATTAAAATTTCTGATCCGCCAGAATATATAGAGTATTGTCCAGTCATATCAACTTCTCAACATTACCCCCTTTGACTGGATGATATGCTCCTATTGCTTATATACCTGAAGGAACTTCTCATGAATCGGTTGATAATCCTACCCCCACCAGGTCCTTAATGATGTAGGCATCCATGCCAGTCTTCTTGATTATCTTAAATGGCCCAGCCCAGATAATAGAGAGCTTGTGTTTCCGCACAAATCCGTGTTGGTCATGAATTAAAACGTGTCTCCTACAGCAAACAGCGGAAGTCTGCTCCACCTTTTCTGGTTGGCCACCTGATCGTGAATCTTTTTAGCAAACTGGTGAAATAGACTTCTGTTTGTAGCTTGAACAGCGTTTCTGTTAGATTCAATAAATATCGCTGGAGTTCCACACCACCAGTGTCCTCTAAAAATGAGTAAAGCAGGGCATCAGAGACAGATGTCGACCAAACAGCAGTCGGAAAGGGCTCTTGCCAGTGGACATATGATATCTGATATTATATGCAAACACAGCTGTAGGTAGGAGGTTACTTCATTATGAGGGTCAATACTTCACCAACTTATGGAGTTTGTTCACTAAGGTTCCGTTGACCCGTTAACCCATTCCATTTGATTCTATGTGGTAGGCTGTGGTCAAAACTCTGCAGATTGCCATCAACTCGTTCAACTTAAGCGAGATGTTTGAAGTGAAATTGGTTCTGTTGTCCATTAAAATGGACTGCAGGCAGCCATGTCACTGCATCATGAACTATAATAAACTTGGCTGTAGTGACCGCTCCCAAGTTTTTATTTGTCCTGGCCTCCACCCATCTTGTTAAATGATCAATTGCGATGATTATATACTTAGGTCAGTTGGCACCAGTAGGCAGAGGTCCCACTTCATCAAGGTAAACGGTGTGCCAGATGAACTGGGGATTAACCTGCTGGAGGTGGTCTTCTTGTAGAAAAGCCATTTCACATGACATTGATGGCAACAACTTACCATATCCAGCATATTGTAATGCATGCTCTCCCATAGTAGTGGGGTCACAAAAACTCCAACGTTTTCTGAAATCCTCTATGTCCTACCGCCTGATGGGCATCCATAATAATCGTGGGCCTAGCGAAAAGGTTAGGGAAACTCAGCACTGACTCTCCAATCCAATTATATAGTTCCCCCTCGCGTAGGAAAGTATCCTGCCTAAGCCCATCCAGTACCTTGATTACCTGTGATGGCTTGTCATGGTATTTGTTCATCACCATCTTCTCATACATGATTCCAGCCAAATCTTCCATGATGACAAAAGTTGATAGTAGAGAAAGACAATCCTAATTTTGATGTTTTACTCCCAGGTGGTGTACAGTCTTAAAATTGTATGCCTGGAGTTTCAGTGCCTGATGTGAAGCCGTCCTTCAGGTTCACAGATATTCTGCAGCCATCGCAAGGAAGCGTGATCTGTCACCACTTAGAATTTTACTCCATGTAGATATACCTGAAACTGCTTGTATGCATAAATCACCGCCAAGCACTCCCGCTTGGTCACGGCATAGCTTCGTTCATGAAAGTTTAATCTTTGGATGAAAAACGTGATAGGATGCTCCACGCCATCATCGTCCTTCTGAGATAATATTGCCCATATAGCAGAGAGCGATGCATCCATTTGCACTATGAATTGCCTTTTAGAGTTGGGATATTACAAAATGGGCGCGCTTGCTAATGCAGTTTGTAACTCATCAAAAGCGTTTTGGCATTGTTCTGTCCAATCAAAAGAGGCCTTTTTCTTTAACAACTCAAATAGCAGTGCCCCAATATAACTGAAATCAGGAATGAACTGTCAGTAATACCCTCCTATCCCTAGAAACACTTGAATGTCCCATCTATTACCTGTACGATTCATCTTGCTTATTGCTTCCACCTTTGCCGCTTGCAGTTTAAGCCTTTTTGAATCTACTACAAACCTGAGGTATTCTAATTGTTCTTTAAAAAGTGTCACTTCCGAGGCTTGATTTTGTTACTAGCATTAGCAATTTGGCAAAACACTTCTTCCATATGGGCAAGATGCTCTGTAAGTGTTCTTGAGAACAAATTAATATCATTGAGGTAAATTAAGACGCAGGACAGCTTCAATTTACCTAAAATCGAATTTATAGCACGCTGGAACAAAACCAGGGTGTTGCACAAACCCTTTGTCATACATGTCAGCTGGAATGCCCCTTTGAAGTGATGATAGCACATTTATCCCATTTCACCAATGGCAAATTTGATATGCCAGTACCCCAAGATCAAGTCCTTGGTGGAAAAATAATTCGCCCCACCATATGATCCAATACATCATCAATCCACAGAAGTGGGTAGGAATCCTTCTTTGTTACACTAATGAGCTTCCAATAGTAAATGTTACCCTATTTGTGCCATCTTTTTATTTACAATAAGCACCTACAATGCCCATGGACTGTTTGATGGCTCTAGCATCCCTTGTTTGATAAATATATCCACCTCGTCGGAGACAACATCTTTTGCTACTTTTGATCATCTAATAGGTTGTGATTGAATGGTAGGGTGATCCCCATATCTATCTGATGTACCACCCCTTGACCGCACCCCAAATCATGATCATCATGTGCAAAAATATCTCAATACTTTTTAAATAAGCTTTCGCCTTATCACGCTGTTCCAATAATAATTCAGTTAGCACTTCCTGCAGAACCACCTTCATTACACCAAATGATGAATTTGTCAGTAGTCTGAGGTCCTCCCTTTTTTAGTACTAGTGGTGCCCAACCCAAAAGGGGTAGCCGCCATTCATCTCTATTCGCAAATGGGCCAAACAAAGGGTTTATCATAAATTAAAAAAATTCCTAATATAGCTCCTAGGTTATCAGCCTAGGAAGCCATATCAGATGGCGAGGAGGGTTTGGGGAAACTTTTGTCCGGTGCCCGCTTTAGCTGGCGGACCATGGAGGACAGCATTGGGGTGGGAGCATCAACGATATAAGGCATAAGGAGGTATAATTGGGGGGCTTTTCGTTAATGAGGCCAGCAGTGTCCATCGCCTCAACATATTAAGCAAGTTAATGATCAGCAAAATTGATGAGAGCCAGCACACAAGTAAATGACTTGATGCGCCGTTGGGTTTGAGAATATTTGGGGTCAAAAAGAGAAGTTTTTGCTCCATCAATGCAAGTGCGGCTTGCACTGTAAGCAAGCTCCTCAATTATATACTTTGCATCTTCCTCAAAATCATGAGGAAATTTGGGGATAGGAATACCCTTGATAAGGGGCTCCATTGCCCCATGAAGTTGCTGGTGGAGGAGGGTGTTAGCTGGGGCAGCTGCAGCCGCAACTGCCATATCATTGATATTTTATAGATGGGAAACCTGTTTTTTGGATGAAAATGGTGGGAACGCAATTCAGGAGGGTCAGCAAAGAACTCCTTCAAAGCAAAATCAGGTTTCACATGGCATGGCCGTCCATCCTCATCAATCCATTTGAGAGCCTCAAATGGATTGGATTCAGCTAGCGCTGGGTCAGCCACAGGAATTGGGGCTGTGGCCGGAGCTTATTGGCCACGTGCTGTCAACCATGGCAGTTCAGCTGAAACTGGTTCACCCATTGACTCTATATTCCGTAATCCGGTTAAATTTTCAAAATTTTTAAACTTTTTAAGTTTTGATTGGCCGCCGCTTTGGAAGCAGCACCAGAATTCCCCAATGTTGGGGGTGGGAGGATCAAGCCCCAATCAAAAAATTGGGGCAAGGCAGCCACTGGAGAGGTGCCTGAGCCCTGAGCGGTGGATGCAGTGGAAGCGGCAACTGTGGGGCACTTGCACTTTGAGTGGTCAAGCTTGAAGCATAAGAGGCAAATGGCATGGCCATTTTTGACGTGCGCCCAGAATGGGTGATCAGGGGCAGATCTGATCACAGTCTTGAGAGGAATCTCAAGGTGAAGTCGCAATGAAATGGGTGGATTGTTGCAAAGGCTTGAGGCCCTGCCAACTGATCCACCCCATTGGGAACCACAAACTGCAACATGGGATCTGCACTGTAAATGGCCAAACCCTCCGTGAGCTTGAGGCGGAGTTGTTTGGGGGAAAGGAAAGAGGGCAATCTGGTGAACTGGACCAACAAAGTGGCCTCATTCAGGAGCCAGGTGTAAATGGTAGGGAGCAGAATTTTTTTATAAATCAATTGTAGCTTGGCTGTGTAAGTCTCGGGAACATCCTTTGGCTCTCAATTGGGTCATCTTCCCATTCCTGAATAAAAGGACACCAAAGAGGATGGTGTACTTCTCATTACTCAGGGTGACCTCACTCACATAGTATATGAGCGATGGGTAACAGCTCATCCACTTTGGATCCCACCCCCAATACCCACACTTACCTTGGCATAACTGTTGCGAGGAATAAGTGAATTTTGTGCCAAGATTACTGAATTGAAATTGATCAGATCTAATTTGGCCAGCAATCTGGCTGATGCCCAAAATTTGAATGGCTGTAAAATCATGAAGAATGAGATATTGGGTGGATCACCCAATGGTTCCAATTCAATCACTAAACCAGTTGAACAGATATTGGCCGCTATCAACAAGGGTTTGAAGCCCCTGGATAGTAATTTTGGCGTTGCACCCGATGTGCTGCTGTTGACCAAACGAATGGTTAAATGACCAAGCGTGGGTGGGTTGGCCATCCCAAACCGTTCCCAACCAAATGGACCTGTCCCTATATGGGATAGCCTTGGGGGTTCCCATTGCCCATTGGGCTAAACGCCATTATGCTAATCATCAGAAATGTAGTCGAGTCCTGGTTTGGATATCTGAGGTCAAACTGACAGAGACTCAGCCCGCCGCTGAATTTTGTGATGTCAGTTCCCAAAGAATAAATCCACCCATTCTTGAAAAATTTGCCGGGTAGGCCAAATTTGTGAGTCCTGACCCCATCATGTCACTACCCAATTGACCACTATTTAATCAGTTGCATGGCACTGAGAAAATTGTTGGTCAAGTTTTTTTACTTTCCTTTCCAAATAAATTTTTGCAAAAAATCAATTTTTTATTTTTCAGTTCTGACCGCATCCCAGATGGCATTTCCATGGTGGTCCGTCGCCCCGCACTCTGGATGGACCTTTCCAATTCTTTTGGTCACCATGGCTCCCTCTATTGCTGATTGGGCCCAGCGAGTCCAACATTTTTGGTTTTACAACCCCACTCTTATGAACTTCTGACAACAATACATGGGGATCTTATGTCCTTATGTACAACAATGGAAGGAAAGAGTCCATCTCTCTATTGCCCCCAATGAGTTGGCCTCTCAAGCCAAGAATCTCGTCAAAGCTATCCCAGTAATCCCACATCATGCAGTTCAAAACACTGAGTTGGGAATGGGTTCAGTGTGGTTTGTCGTTGGGATACTCCTTACCCTGTTGTTGCATCACCACTTCGTGGTATCACATTTCCTGGCTCCATATCAAGTATATGGTCGGCAACGCCTCTGGAATTCTGGCTTGCTTTTTGGGTGTTCACACATCCCGACTGGCAGGCTGGTCTAAACTTCTTCTGCCATTTCCATGACAGGCTGCTGCCACTGCAATGGCTTCCAAGTGGAAGCTGAGGTCGATACCCCTTAAAGGGGCAGAAGTCAATAAAGCTGGCAGAAACGAAAACTGCCATAGCCATCTCAATGATGGCTGCGCTTGCATATGGGAAGAGGTTCCCATATTTATACTGGATGCTAAGATGCAAATTGCTCCATGGGAGAACCAAAGGGCTCCGGAGCACAGCCTGAGAGCTTACGAGGTGGTGGGCCAAGTCCTGAGAGGGGACAAAACGCCTGGTAGCGTTGGGAGGGCTAGCAGAGCCAGCCTGAGCGCACTTTGGTGGTGGCTGAAAGATGCCAGATGGCAGCACACCACCACCCCAGCTGGGTAGAAGGCATCAATTGTATTGGCATCTGTAAGTTTTAGCTCAAACAAGCAGTTGTTTTTTGTATTTTTTTAAAAAAAATTCGAATATTGATTTTATTTGGTTATCAAAGCAAAAAAAGATTAGTCTGAGGTCCTCCCATGATTAAAATCATGAATACAGTGAACTTAGTCTATAGGTGAGAATTGTAGATAAACCACCACTTGGTGCCTCTGGATCATTATCTCTCCTTTTGTAAATTTGTTAGCAGTATCTTCACATCCACATTCCAAGGTAGCAGTAGCCCTGGAGCCACATGTGGTTCAAGCCGTGATTGCTGATGAGGCCCCATAATTTCCCCATATAGCCCTTTTGGAGTATCAATTTCAAGATCAGTTCCTACTATGCACTGGTGTCCAGATGGTAGGCTCAAAGCGCTCACTTCTCGGAGTGGATTCCTTTATACTCATATATCAGGTTGGGAAGGGCTCTGGTTCTCTGCTTCATTTGCTGATATTGGACAGGAATCACCCCATCACTGTATGCCAGATTAAATTGAATGGAGTGGAACGGATCTGTTGGGATTCCACAAGAGGTAAAGTAAATGATAGTTTTCTGTCCCAAAATATTAAGGGTTTCCTCCGCCATATCTATCACAGTTCCATATTTCCTCATAAATGCCGCACCAATTAACATGTCATAGTTATTGTTTGGGAGAACCACTGCTGGAGTGGAAGCCCTGACTGACCCAAAACATAAAGGCAACATGCTATATGCTCTTTTGGACACAGTAATCTGCGTCCCTACAGTACCATACACTACTCAGTGGTCCACATCCAACTTCAACAAAAGCTTAGCCACAAACCTGGTAAATATTATATTCAATTGGACCCCAGTATCTATGATAGCGCGGATTTTTTTAATCTTAATTGAAAAAGTCACAGTAAAAGCATTCTGAATAAGCTAAACATCAGTGTTTATTACATGGACATCCAAAGGATTTTTGAGACTCATAAAGGAGGATATGCCCATACTGACATGAGGATACTCCATAGCAATTTTTTAACCAGAATTGCTACATTAACCCCTACTAGAAAAGCAACGTCCTATGGAGGGATCCGCGTTGCTTATACCAGTTTGTTCCAGGATCTACCATGCATATGGCTTCTGTACATCCTGTCAGGACTCAAAGCTTGGGGGCTAATAATCACTCTCTGGAACAGAAGCTGGGATATGCAATGAAAGCTGTTGGTATAGCAAGTCGTCTGGCTGATTTCTGAGTTATATGCAAAGAGGCTCTTGATAATCATTGGGTACAATTGAATTGGACTTAGCAGAGATAAAGCATCCCATCTCTACTTCGCTTGAGCTTTTCCCTGTTCAATTTTTCCAGATGGCAGTGCATATACCTGCAGGTTTCTAGGGCAATTTCCCGTATAATACCCTCTTCATCCACACTGGAAGCAGCATCCATAAAGGGTCCATGTCTACAACTTGCAGCGGGAGGACCAGTTCGAAGATTAATGGTATTATTCAAAGGTCAGGAACAAACTGGTGGAGCGTACATAGGATCAAAAAAATCCGCTGATTTAAATGATGGATGAATATGTTCCAACGGTTTATAGCTCGGTAGCTGCCACCCATAACCCAAGGGGTATGCTACGGTGACAGCAGGGGTCTTTATCTCTACATTGGGGGTGCTGAATGTGGCGGAGAGATGACATAAGGTGTTTGTGATTTGAATAAGCCCTGCATCTTCATCCAAAATGGGATACATAGCGTTATGTAATTCCTGATATGGTTTGATGGCCTGCCGTCATTGCTATACTGACATCCTAGGTGGATAAAATGTTGGCTCCAATTAGCACATGTGCTTCTGCCAAGAATCATTAAACGAATTCTAACAGGGACTCGTTTTGGAGGAATTGTACAGTCAGGAAGTCGGCCTTTTGTTGAGCTAACTTGACCATGCTCCCAAACATCCAGAGAGCAGTTACTTTTACTTTCTCATAAAATACTGAGATATTTGGAAGGTAGCAGGTGACTTGACTGGTGCTCTTCTTATCCAAAGCGGACAGCAACAGTTTCACTTTCCACCAATCTGAAGCCCCTTTTTATGGCAAATATGAATCTCTTAAAGTAGCTGTGCATAATCCCATCATGACTGAAGGGAGGTAATTTATCAATTCAAACAGCTTCGCCTAGTACCAAGCTCCAGCCGCAAGGAGCAGCTGAATTGGGTTCTGAATAACTAGGGGAAACATTCCCTTGTGAGCTATCATAGGGATGGGAGGACAGAATCAAATCAGCCAAAATGGACTTAAAAGAAGTAGTGTTGCGTGGAGGGTCAGCCATGAACCCTAGGGATACTCATTGGCTGATCCATAAAATTTCTCCCCCAAATCACTGCTAACTGTACCACTTCCCCCAGCTCTAGCATGCTCAGCAAAATTTTCATGATTATCTGTTCCGTTTTAACTGAATAGCACATACACCAGCCATCCTGAACTTCCTGTTGTAGTGTCTCAAATTGATTTTTAACTCATGACAGAATTCCCACTCAGAGTCCAAATTCCGTTCCACTGCCTGTAGTCATGAGAGGACATCCACCAGTGTGTTCTCCATTCTTTTCATGCTGCCTGATAGCATCATGTGCTTGTTGATTAGCATCATCTAATTGGTTAATGAGGGTGACTCATTCTTGTGCCAATTCCTCGTTGGCCCGTCAAAGGGTATCCAGTCATATTTACATACCCGTGTACTCTCTCATCTCAATGAACGGAAGAGGAATGGCTTGACTGCGCTCATCCTGGCTAATGATTTCCAATTGTGTAACCTGATGTATTAACTGGAGATATTTGGGGTATGTCAACAAGTGGATGAGCATGTTGTTCATCATCTGCTGATTACTCTACTTGATGCAAAGTTGGCTGATTTCAGCTGCTATGGAACTGACATGCTCAGTTACTTACTGTTTTGTCAGCTTCACCCTTTCCCTGATCTGAGATAGTGCAGCTTCAAACGCTTCCGCCTATTCTGCTATGTCCATCATAAAGTTCTCAGTTTTCTTCCCAACGTGGTTACATCTCAAATCCATTCCGCCAATAGATCATGCCGATCCAACAATCTTTTTCACCTGAGGTAATTGAAATTCAACTGTGGCACCAAAACGTCCAACCAATAGCGGACATCCCCAACACAGTGGTCCACCTGATCCAGCGCCCCCTGCACCTCTGAAAAAGAGCAATCAAGGCGGTCAAGCAGGAGGCAAGTATAATTTTGCTGGGCTTGACAAAACGCATTACATCCTCAATTTCAATATTGTGCCAAACCAGCACACGCAGTAGGTTGTGGATAGATGGCTGCACATAAGAGATTAAATACTCTTCAGTTCCATGAGTACTAAGCCAACGAGACAACCCCATGATTTTTCATCCAGATAGGACATATACAATACATAGCAGGTTCTTTGGTCCCATTGATTGTAGAATAAACTCAAAGCATGTTCCCCACCTCATCTCCATAGAGTTGATACCCACGCAGAAGCCATTCCATAATGCTAAACAGCTGCTGAGGAGTCACATTTTTAGAATGACCTTGTTGGTCTGCCATCAACTCAGGACAATTATCTAGTTGCAATTCGACCATAGCATCTTCATTACCCAGCTCTGTTACTGTAAAGAGTACCGGTTTGTTGTTGGATGCTTCCTGCACTTCCTCAGTTTATCGCATGTGGAATCCAATCAGGTTTTGTCATAACAAAAAAGGATTTTCATTTTTCCCTAGTGCCAATAAACTACAGTTGAGTAGTGGCCCGCTGTAGTGAGCACCACTGTTAATTCTTGACATAATGGACCAATTCCGCTGTGTTGGTTTGCACAGGGTATTAGCCACTGAGCAACCAAATCAGATGATATGAAGATCTCTGACCCTAATAGAAAAACCAATAAATGATATATGGAGTGATCACACCTATCAATACTTTATTAATCTTCTAATAATCGCAGACTTTATTTACAAAAACCTCCCCAAAAAGTCTTTTTCCTCAATCTTTCGTTCAACTTTTAAATCTTGGTCTCCCAAACTGAATGCATCTTCTGCTTGGTAATCTCCTATTCATTTACATTTTCTGGGAGTTCTTTGTCTATTTTAAAATCTCATCATAATTTCCCTCAATTTGCTAAGCAGTCAACACTTTATCAATTCAAATTTCATATATATCTTTCTGTCTATTTGAGACTTGTCTCGATTCCAATTTCTGATCCGCCAGAAAGTATAGCGTATCATCCAGTCATATCAGCTTCTTGACGCCTTGCAAACTGTCCTAAGGCAGCAGGCCCACATGTAACCCTTTATTACTTCAAACGTCTCCTCAGCACCATTTGGCACACAGAATGTACAGTCACTATCACAGGCACCAGTCAGGGAAGTAAAAGTCCCAGAGCTTGCTTTACCCTAAGGAAACTGGACAACCACCCCCAGAAGGACACACATAACATAGCCTCAACATCACAAGAATCGACTACCTGGATATTTTAGATATCCACTATGACCTCGTGACACAAAAGGCAATATGGAGGCTCGCACATCATCTAATCCTCCAGCCAAGGGTAAGGGTTAACACCTTGCGCTTCCTCAGAAGAACCTACAGGACAGCGGACCACTTCAACTCCCTTTATTAAATATGCGCAGTGTGTGGAGGGGATGTCACCCTACACCACCACCTAGAATCATGCACGCCATCTAGAGCCATATAACGTGAAGCTACGCATCTGCCTAAATCTCACAACGACCAGGAGCTGTCAATATCCATAAGCCTCCTCACACTCCATCTTGAATCCCCAATACCACCCACATACCACTCCCTTATAGTCGCCATTGCACTGTGGACAATCCACACTATAACGCTGAATTTCTTCAAGGGAACTGTGCTGACTATTCGTGGGAAAATCAGCATATTTCAACTACACCTACTGGAACACTTCTAAGCCTGGCTATATGGATAAATGAAGCTGAAACAACAAAGACTCCTGGAGTCATGGTTACCAGTATAGTTTCTCCATGCAGACCCCTTCCTTCATACCTACTCTATAATCGGGGAAGCCCCCCTGAAATAGGGCATCCAAACCCCATACACCTAGCGGTACCAGCTGGCAACAGGGGTATCTCGTCTACTCTGGGGGTGCCTAAATCTCGCTCTACTTCACCTTCCCCCTATTCTTTCCATATAGCTCTTATCAGTAGCGCCCACCCCTGGTCGGCCTACTCTGATCAAATAAAAGATATTTTTAGGCCTTTGGCCTGACAAGGCATCAATCTCTATAATAGTAATAAGTATGAGTTGATATTACCCAAAATAAATATTAAGTCAGAAGATCCTAGTCAAGGCTTCTCCAAACTATTGAGAATCTCAACAGGGCCCAATACTTTTCTGCAATGGATCTTGCTAGCAGGTACTGGAAAATCAAGTTGTCTCCTGAAGATAGAGTAATTGCGCCCTTATTGCAGATAAAGGCTGTTTGAACCAACCCAAATGCTGCAGGGGCTCTGTTATTCCCTGCCACCTTCCAGTGAGCTAGGGATGGTCTCCTAGATAATTTAAAGATGTCTTGCGTCCTAGTATACCTTAATGATATTACTGTCTTCTTTTTGGCTTCAACGGCTACTTAGGTCATATTTGTTAGGTTTTTAATTGCTTCTGAGGAGCCACTTTAAGTCATAAACCATCCAAAAGATTCTTTTTCAACCTGAGTAGGGGTTTTTAGGGCATAAGGTCATTAAACAAGGGATTCAGCCTTTGCGAGACAAGATTTTGCCATAGAGAAAATAATGCCGCCTCAAAGAATTTGGGGCATTCAAGTGTTCCTAGGAATAGTAAGGTATTACATGCAACTCAGAAAACTGTTCGCTGACCTGTCTGAGCCCTTGGTGTATTTGATACACAAAACAGACCCTTCAAATAGAACCTTGAACAGAACCAATTTCAATCTTCTTATAGTCGCGCTAATCTCTCTGCTTGTGCTATTCCATCTGAAAATCTACTAACCCTTTTAATCACCTAAAGATGCCAGTGGTGCCTCTGTAGGGTTATCCTAGATTAACTGGGTGAACATATTTCAACTGACCTGCAGCTTATTTCAACAAAACTTTAACAAAAGACAAATGGAACTACAGCATTACTGAACATAAATGTTTAGTGGTATTTCTCACGGTCAAGCACTTCTAGCATTACTTTAAATGGGAGACATTTCCTTATCATCACTGATCACTCTCCTTCAAAGTAGCTCAAGCAAATGAAAGATCCTGATGGTCAATTGGCCAGGTAGGCCCTCTGTTTAAAAAGCTATGATTTTTTGATAGTATATTGAGTGATAACTACTCAAGAAAATGCAGATGGACTATCCAGGATGCCTACCATTGCTATATTATCGCCTGAGGAAGACCACATATATGATATGATTAATTGTTTGGGAGTGAAGGAAAACGTCCCCCCTAGAAATGGTTAAGATGATATGCTCAATGGCTAAGAACACAAATACAATATGCCATGTTGTATAAGAAGGTCGAAGGAAAGTGGCATCCCTATCTATGACCCTCCTTGAGGGATGACGTTAGACTAAAAGGATACGCCCAAGTAAGACATGGGGTGGTCAAGAGAACCTATGGGTTGTTAAGAAAGAAATGTTACTAAACTTAACGCTCTTTACTCTCTATGAGGTTTTAGAATCTTTCTTGACATGCAGAACCCAATATTGGCTATACCATCAATTCCAGCATGAAGTTGTTGCCCCATCCATGACATTTACCTCATTAGTGGTGATGTCCTTGTTCTCTTATCCGCAGGTTTCCATGGCCATCACTATATAATACTAGCCATCGGTCATCTCACCAATTGGGTTGAGGCCACTTCAGTATCTGCTGCCACCACCAAGGCTACTGCCTTATCCTTCTTTCTCCATGTTTTACCAAACATGGGTGCCCAGAGTTCTGCTATTAGACAACGGTTTAAATATCACTTCTCAAGCTGTTCATGGATTAACCTCCCTATTTAACAATAACAAAACACACTACACCCTATAACCCTTTGACAAATGGTGAAGTTGGGTGGGCAAACGGCACCTTAGTCTCTATATTCCATAAAATTGCTGCCACGGATCCCATGCGTAGGAATCATAATATGCCATCGCTTTACTAGCCTATTAGATCAGGTAACACTGAGTTATTGAAATGTCCCCATTCCAGGAACTTTATAGTAGGGAGGCTCGAATGTTTAGGAGTGTCCATCCTTTACTAGAATCTACCTCTCCCAATACTGCTGAATTGTTGATAAAAGTGCTAGATGATTAGATAGTTGGGTTCAAGAACTAACAACTCATGGATCATCACTACCATCAATAAGGAAACTACTCAGTATAAAATCAAACATCCCACTATCCCTTATTCCACAATGGGGACCTTGTGTTGTTCTATCATCACCACCCTGGTGGTCTGCCAAATAAGTTGGATAATTCCTGGTCAGGACCCTACCATGTAATCTATAGGGCTGACTTTAAATAAACCTTTGCTGACGCCGTTCAAAATACAGTAGTCAACCGCATATATGATAGGCTCCTGAGCCCTTAAGTCCCCCTCAGCCAGGATCTTAAAGGGGGTGATGTCAGTATTTGTACTCCTAAACTGCTTAAATATCTCATCACTGGGCTTTTAAATCATTTGATTTTACTCTGATGGGTTTGATCTTTACAGATTTGAATGAATTATTTTCAAATGAGCCTTTGTTTCAAACCAGGCAAGAAAATAAAAGAAATTCAAGAATCATGAGATGAGACTCTTGTCTTAATGGCTGCGGTTACCATCTGGATGCCATAGTACAATGTGAGGTTAGCAATCCTGAAGCAGATCCAAGAGAAAGGTCAATGTTTAACCTTTGTATTGGATGAGAAGCAAAGATCCTGAACAAAGGTAACTTGAGCGCCCCATCCAACACAAGGCCCCAACTCATACTATAATGTTTGAAGCTTTTAACATAGATAATTATTGTGTATCTCCTTAACAAATTATATCCCGGTTTTTTATGCATATTTACAATAATCAGTATCATAATCCTAGGAAGTGCTTATTACCATACCCTAAAGAAGCAAAGGTTCTACACCATCGCCTCTCTCCAGCTATTCTGAAGAACCAAGTCACCCAAATGACCATTCCAAGCTTCTTTCACTATGGCTCTAGCGCCCAATTCTTTTAAATTTTAGTTTTTCTTGTAAAAAATAAAAAGCAAAATTTGTCAATACTAAGTGAGCTGACAACTCAGCACAGTAAGTGGTGATCTCGTGACAGAGTTGATTAATTAACCCAGAAAAATAATGTTCTTCCATCTAGACTTTTGTTTAACAAGTTTGAGCTTCTGGTTGACAGCAACTAGGTGTGTCTTTAGCTCCTTAATCTCTTGTCATTATAAGCTGACTAAAATATGCAATGAGCTAATCTACCTGTCTGAGCTGACAAAGAAGCAATATTGTTTACCCAAGGTCTGCTCAAAGCCATCAAGGCGTAGTTTGGGTTCTTCCAAATTAACTACAAGATTAAAAACTTGGAGACCACAAGTTAATAAGACATCTGAGCCTGGTACCTGAGCCATACCATTTATTTGCCATTGTGACGAGTAAGTGGACCAAATTTAAGCTAGTACTTTGGAGTGGCCGCATTAGAGTCATTGGTCATGCTGGGTTCGCTATATTATAATCTTTACTAATACTTATAAGATTGGATGAAATCTGGGTAGCAATTGTGCCACACTTGTAGTGAGAACCAAAATGTTGATATCATTGCAGAGGCAGTTTATCTCAAGAGCACAGGTTAAATAAAATCTAAAACAAGGCGCTGTATGAAGGCAGTGTCCTTGGAGAACAAAAAGGAAAAAACTTATTTATTAAATGTAGGCTTTTACTAAGCTTAAAATAAGAAGAAAACCATAGAATCAAGTACTGATAATGGCTTCAGGGATTCACTCAACTAACCTCCTTCTACTTTCTTTGGTTTTTGTTACCATCAGCTAATGACAAAAACAGATCCCTTTCCCATGGAAGTTCCCTGCTGATAAGCTTTTCTCATGTTCCTCATTCTCATTGGTTCAGTTATTTGATAGTGGAAAACACTAAGGAATTTTGGGTCAATAGCATAATGGGGAAATGCATGGCCACAAAGCCAGCAATTTGTGGTAATATGTATAATAACCATAATAAGCTATCAAAGTAAAACTCTTGTGGAAAGGCTGAGAAAATAATGACAATACTATCAAATTGCTAGTTTTACATTGGTAAAGGGCAAAATAACAATTGATAATAATGGCAATATGAGAACCAGGCCCACAGGCCACAGTAATTAAGATATTAAGAGATTGATTTGCATCAGCAAGGAGTAAGGATTCAATTTTCCGCCATATTTATAAATATCTGCTAGATGAAGCCAAATACGCTGACAAGTATTTAATTTAAATTCAGCCACTACACAAAATCATGGTACGAGGGGACAATTACATTCAAACAAACTCTTTTATTTAATTATTTAAAAACATACAAATAATAAGTAGTCAAAAATTGATAGTTGGTCAAACCAAATTTGTAAAGCCAGAAGAGCTAAAACTGCTCTAAGATGGAACATTACACTAAGCTTTCTTGCCATCAAAAGATAATTCATTCTGATTTCCATTAGACTGTGTATGCTTAAGATAGACGGATCAATGGGGCAATGTACTGGTCAGAATCACTAGCCTTACCAATTATTCTTGCATACCCAATGACTTGACTGATGTAGATGTCTTCTAGTCTTGGGTATTATCAATATTTTATGGTCTTCACGTATTCTGGGATGACAATCTCACCGGTGTACCTAAAATTTAATAACAAAAATATTTAAAAACCTTTATATTAGTCACTAGAATAGTTCTCAATGCTAGTGAGGTGAGAAATTGGGGACGTTTTAGTTTCAGGTACTTTAGATGGTTGACTTTAGAGGTTCCTGACTATAAGCTGACTGCCCTTTTCCCTGCTCAGAAACGGCAATCTTCTTGGAGCACTCATCTTTGGTGTAATTATTCTTCATGCAATAGTTATATTTGAGCTTCTCCATTTTATTCGTTTTTGTTTCTTACATAGTATATAGTCTGAGCTCTGTGAGACCTTCTGAGTGGTTTCTGGCTTGTGTATATCAGCCAAATCAAGCAGAGCTTCCTTGATGTCTATTACAGAGTTTAAGCTTTGTTTGACCGATGTGACATGCATGGGTAAGTTAGGATTAATTATAAACTAGAAACAATGGCATCCACTGAATCACCTATTGTAAGATTTTTTTGTCATCAGAGTTTAAGCCTCAATCTACAATCGCTCTGAAAATCTGGCTAAGGTTTCAGTTTGACATAATAAACCTCAATAAGGATTGTTTTTCAAACTCAAGCTTTTCTTAGATTGAATTTCATATTAAGAGCTGATTTTAAATCGCTTCAATTATTCAAATTGTACATGTGTGTTGGACATTGGCCTCTCAGCTGCAGAGGAAGAATGTCTTGGGTTAAAATCAGCTGAAATGGGGAATAGTCGGCCATTTAAGAGTTAACAATGAATCTGAAAGCAAATTTAATAATAAAAATGATATAATCGACCAAAAGACCTTGGTCAATTCTCAATGTAGCCCCACAAAGCAGGGGTACCATTTCATATCCTTTACGGGCAAAAAACCAAAGATTAAGCAGTCATATTACTCTGACCACATGACGGACATTGGGATGACCATCAGAAGGTACTCCCCCAGCTATGCTCAGGTCCTTTCCAGCACATATGCAGGGACCACCCCTTTTTTAGGTTTATTGGGGGTCCCCAAGGTGAAAAGAATATCTCAGATGGGGATTAGTTAAAATACATCAAGTTGTTACCTCATGGGTACATTTTTGGCCAATAGCAATCTCCCATCTATCATTACATTAAACAGATGCAAGTTTGTCAAACCTCAATAGGCTTTAATTGCATATTTACTAATTTGAACTAGGCTAAGCTATTCCAAACATACCCTCGAATTCCCTTGACCCTCAAAATACTTTAAATATTGAATGGTTGGATGCCAATGGGGTAACGCTTCCTTTTCTTTCCACACACTTATAATAAAAATTATAAAAATTCAATTTTTATTAGTGCTCAATTTTTTTAAATCTTTGTGGAATCCAGTGCCGTAAAAGCACCAATGAGCTAAACACAACTGGTTTCCCACAAAATGGTGCTCACTACAGGAGATCCCTATACACCAAAAATAGTTGCTCTTGAAAATCAACTAACAAGCGCTTTGTCCCGATTTAAGGAGCTTGAGCAGCGACCTCAAAAACTCCACTTAAGGACAAGTACATCCCTGGTGAAGGGAGCATTGCTAATTTTTTGTACGTATATGAAGCTTCTATGGATGGCGTAACTGACAAACAAAAAGTTCAATACATCCTTCCTTGTTTAAAAGCCGCTTAGCGCAAGAGATGATAGTGCCTAACTGAACCCTTTATACATCTGGTCAGAGGTGAAGGAGGCTCTTTTGGCTGAATTCAGATCAAATAAAAGTCCAAATCAGGAAAAGCAGGCCTTTATGCGCCTTAGCATGTATGAGGGTAAATCACTATTGCCTTTGCTGAACGATTTTACCTCACTGTGCGCAGGTTGTCAACCTCAAACATGCTTACCCTTGATGATATATTGCCGCCCTGTTAACTGGGTTGGCGTCTCAGCCTTCTCTAGCCAGGCATATCATCTCAGTGAAACGCTATTTTAAAACCATCCGTGACATCAAAGAGGCTTTGTTAGATGTGGCAGAATTTCATTTATGTGCCATGACAAATGAAGCTGAGGTCAATCCTTTAGCTTTTACTATTGAGGAGCTTCCTCCTGTTGAACAGTTGGGGGTGAGCCCACCTGTGCTTACCAACCCTGTGAACCCTGCTTCCTCAGTGCTTCTTAAAAAGGTTATAGCTCCTTCTTATGAATCAGAGACCTGTAAGGTAGCAAATACTGTAATTCTGAACAAGCTCACTAAAGCCGCTGTGTCCTCTCATCCAGCTAAGCTGATAAATGCGCGCCCTAAGGCTATACGTCCTCACGTGGCTGTCTAACCTACCTCCATCACGGCCTTGCCAGTTTTTGAGAATACCTTTGGGGGACGAATCTGAGGGGGTTTATGATGACGTTGGTTGCTATTATTGAGAGCCCCTGCAGCGGTAGAGGTTCCTGATCATTTAAACGCTGATTATATGAGACCATCATACCTGAGGAAACGTACCTCAGCCAAATTCTAGGGTTCCCAAAGTTATTGACACTGCCAGCGATGGTGATCACTTCATAGCTAGCCTGATTTGACCTGTTCAGCGGGTCCATTCCATGAAATCCATCCTGGATAAATACCCCAAGGCTGCTCAAAAGCTAACCTCCACCTTCTGGCTCAAGGAAGTCTTAGCCTTGTCACCTAACTTTGGAGGCACCCTTACAAAGTTGAAGTGGTTATTCAAAATGTCTGAATAATGTACATCCTGGACACTGGCTCCCAAGCCAACGTGATCTCCACTAAGCTTATCAAGAAGATAAAGCTAGCGCCTGACTTGGAGTAGATGCAAGAATTTGGAACTTCAGGCCCCTATAATACACGTGCAATTGGGGCATACTCTTCCCGCCCATTCAAAAATTGAGAAACATAATTTATCAGCCCCTGCTGTGGCTTTAGATAACAACGCATATGACTGCTCATCGGAACTCAAATTATGATTGAGTATGAAGGAATAATCAACTTGAATCAAGGGGCCCTTCATTACTTAATTACGTAGTCCCTTTAGTTTTATTTATCTTATTTGGGGAAGGCTGACCAGGGGACAGACACTTCAGATAAGATACTAAAATTTGAAATGAACTTCATCAAGAGGATGGCACCCTAGAGAAGCAGATGTTATTACCTGTTGCCAGCGGGAACGCCAAGAGAATGGAGGAGGGTTACATGTGCAGGGGCTTGCGCCACTATTGTGCACGTATGTAGGAAGGGGTCTGAAACGATGAACCAAATTGGGAACCAGAATGAGACCATCTGGCGATGACGGGGTTGGAGGTACCCAAACATCCACGCTTGAAAGTGGTCCATAAGGTGCGACTGGAACTGGCGTATAACTTCCTGGAGGGTGGGAGTGGAGCCTGAGATAGCATCTAGGATAGCCGTGTGAATAGTCCACATAGCATTTGCAACTACCAAGGCATGGAGGGAGGGTGGAAGAGGGGAGGCCATGGATAAAGCAAACATGTCCTTAGACAAGCTGAAGGGCTGTGCATGATCCTAGCGAAACAGAAGTCGTACCTCACGCCATATCGCTTTTAATGGAGGGCACTCTTCCAGGTTTTGAACCAGCGTTCCATACTGGACACACACGACGCAGGATGAGTGCAAAGCGTTAGAGCATTTGGAAGTATGGTATACCCATCTCAAGCAGCGCCACACATGGGAATGAATATGCGGCTGCAGAAGAAAATGGTGGGCTTATTTCTAAATGGCTTTCTGGGTATCTAGGGGGTAGGGGATGTCCACCATGTCCAGGTAGTCCACCCTGGCCATGGTAGGGGGTCTCATGGGGATTAATCCGTTCAGAATGGGTAATCCTTGTACTTCCTGAGTGAACCAAGGAGAGGGGCGCCCCCTCTGGGCGGTGTGCCCACAGATGCAAATTCTCCACTCTGCGCTCCATATGGAGAAGAGGATCCTTTTGAAGTGGGCGCCGTCCCATGTGTGCCCGCAGCAGAAGGATGTGATGCAAGATACTTTAACAGAGAGTGGGGGTGGGTAGGATTGCTGAGGCCCAGGGTGCAGGAGAAGTTGGAGCAGGTGACGCGGGACCAGCGCTGGGCTGAGATCATAGGGCTAGTGACGGCAGAGATCCAGGTGCCAAGGATTTTGGCAGCATGGGCCTAAAAGTTGAGAAGGCCCATACCACCACTATGGCGAGGGCCAAACGTAACATCCAGGTGCACAGGCGGTGGGCGGCCAACCAAAGCCACCCTTGCAGAAGGGCGTATATTGACTTGAAGATACAAAGAAAAAGCGATGACATAGGCCCAAAACCAAACTTTAGAGAGAAGCATAGAGTTGGCTAGCACTACCCTGCCTGTAAGGGAGATGTGACGGGCTTTAAGGGAAGCTATGCGTTTTGTAATGCTGTCGTGGATATGGTTTTCCATCAACATTGAGGCGTACCCTCCTGCCTCCAGCCACACCCCAAAAGTGGTGGACAGGGCCAGCGGTGGGGCATGGCACAAAGGGGAGTATGAGCGGGGAGGAGTGGGGTGGGCAGGGCAGGGCAGGGCAGGGCAGGGCAAGCAATCCCGTGCGCTAGTTGACAAGGCAGGTAGGAAATGGGGCGCTGGGGCCCAGAAAGCTTGATACCGACCAAGGAGAACAATTTCGGTTTTGGAGGCATTAAGTGCAGCATTACTTACCCTGGAGTAAATTTGGATAGTATCTTCAAGCACACGTGCATCATGATTGTTAGACACCCCAACCACACAGTCATCAGCAAATGCCAACATCTTGACTGGTACTTGGGCTTGCACATGGACACCAGTAAGGCGGGCATTCACATTTCGAAGATATGTGCCAAGGCTGAACTTATACAAAAGTAGGCTAAGAGGGTACCCTTGGCGTAGGATCCTTTGAGGGCGGACTACATCTGTGAGGAAGTCAGGGCCACGCACAGCCATTATGGCAGATTCCATTAGCAACATCACCCAATTAATGGAGCGAGAGTGGAGGCAGGCTCTGAGGTATTTCCCAGTTAACTCTATCATAGGCCTTCTGCTGGTCTAAAAACACGAGTGCTCCAGAAGCCATGGATTGGCAGACATTGGCTACGGTGTCTATATTGTCCCATATTGACCACGTGATAATAAATCTGAACTGCTCAGAGGATATTACTTTAGAAGCAACTTCCCCTAGGCGGTTGGCCATAGTTTTAGTGAATAACTTAGTATCTGAATTAGTAAGTGAATGGGGCTCCAGTTGGCTAAGTCCAGCTTATCCCCTTTTCTATATAGCTTTATTGTGAACGCCTCCTGGCCCCAGGAATGAGGCGCATTTCCAAAAAGCACTGGTTATTGAGGCAAGCAACGAAGAGAAGAAATAATTAAAATATCTCTTGTAGAACTCATAAGGAATCCCATCTAGGCCTGGGCATTTCCCGTGCAGTGCACCGCAAATGGCATACCAGATTTTGTCCTGAAAAATAAATTCATCAACTCCAGATAATGGGAAACAGTGCAGATATGTATGCTTTTGTAAAAACGTCAACTTCTGTAAGTTTGACTGGATTGGAGTGATACAATTTAAAGTGGTAATTTTTTGAACTTCAATTGGCACTTTGGCTGGAGTATTTGTGATGGAGTGGTCAGGCCGCCTCACCTGTGTGCAGGCCAAGCTATGTCGCATTGTAAAGAATTTTCAGAAAAGATAATCAAATCTCATGTCACCTGCCAGTTATGTTTTTTTTCTTGTACTGCACACAAACGTGAAGCTTGTGGTTCCTTACCAGTGCGTTAAGGAGAGTGGACACTTTGGCCCACTTGCGGCCCTGAGCCAAGCTGTAGCCTTCAGCAGGGGCGTTAGACTCCAGGTGGTCCACCTCTGCAAGTATGCGTATAATGACTTCTGAGGCAGCCTGAGAGTGACGTGATGATAAGTGCATGCCTAGCAGTTGGTGTTTGCTTTGAAAGTTGACCATGTAGAAAGTGGGTCCTCACAGAACGGTGTGGTGAACTCCGATGCCAAAGTTTTGGTGTCCACCCATGAGGAAAACCTGGGCGACGTGATCACAGCTGGATGAAGCTTGCACCATTTCAGCACCTGTGCAGTTGGTTTCGCTAAAAAGAATGAGATTGTCACCAACCTGTGGTTGAGAAATCAATTTTTGTTGTCATAAAGTGTGCAACCTTAGACCAAAAGTACAAAGGGCAAGAATAAGGTCAATGCGGGACATAGACATCAGCTGACTGTTGTGCACATGGGGGTGAGACGCATTGGGGAGAAGTGATGCATGTTTAGGTATGGTATCAAACAGCCCTGAGGTGGCTTTTAGAACGTGAAGTTCTACATGCCCCTGGGGGCAGGTGCAGAAGGCCAGCGGTTGGAGGCAAGGTTGGCCCAACAGTTCATGTTGCACACCACAAATGGGTTAGGAGGAAGTAGGAGGGAAGAAACAGCTGAAAGGAATTCCCATATAGCCCGTACACAGGTTGGGGCATAAAAATTAACAATTGTGTGCACTTCATCATCCCACAAGAAGGACACCACAAGCACATGGCCATCTAGGTAAGAATATCTAGAAATATGTCTAAAATTATAGTTGTACATATAAGAACCCCCACAGTGCAGCGACCAAAAGGAAAGGGAGGGGAGGAGCATGGTTGCCCATGTTTCCTCAGCACCATGTGGACATTGGGTTTCCTGAATTGACAGGATGTCCACAGGCAAATTATTTTTAAAAAAACTCAGTTTCCTAACCTAGGATGGTAAGGCCTTGAGTCCAGAGATGTTCAACGTCTCTATTGTGAAGGCTCTCCCCATTGCACCTTAGGTGTGATGGGAAGAACCCCTAGGTCTTCCATTTCTGCTTTCTCAGCAGCAGTTGTTTTAGACATGTTTTGTGCACTTTTTGATCTGTATACACGGTCCTAAAGGACTACATCGCGTTGGAAGTAGGTGTGGCTTTGGTGTTCTTTTTTCTTTGGTTCAGGTTTTTGCATTGCTGTGCTCCTGCAGTGCATCATTGCAGGTCGACGCAAATTTGGGGGAAAAGGGCGGTAGAATCAGTTTTTATCATTCTTGGTAACATTGATTAGGTAGATCTGACTCAACCATCGGGTCATCAGGTTGGTTGTCCCAATCTGATTGGTGAATGGACTCATGATCTGCTTCCACAATGAATGACTCAATGGCATCCTGGGTCTGGGCAAGTGGGATCACAGACGCAGCCATGGCTGCTGCCTTATCTGCTTCCCTGTTGGCCTGCTTATCCTTATTACGCTCCTGAGGGGACACAAGTTTGACTTGAATGTAACACCCCTGAATGCCTCATGGGAAGGCGCATCAGTATCTATGGCTGGCTCAATGGGTGCCTGCACTTCTCATTGCTTTGGGTAGGATTTCGTTTTGTAAGATGCCCTCCTTGGCTGGGCAGGTGTGGGCCTTGAGGCCAAAAGCATGGCAAAAGGTGCAGATAGGGGGCGTGCTATCCACGGTTCACAGAACGGGTGGGATTCTGCCCATCAACACACATAAATGTGATGTTGGGGAATTTTGTCAAATTTTTCTGCAACAACTGCAAATGGAGTGAGCAAAGCAATCGCTTTTCCCATGCACAGTTCTGGCATGAGCGTAAAGCGTTGCATCTTGAAGGATTGAATTTCCACATATGCCTTAAGCCCAACCATCAGGTGGTGCTCCAACACTGTGCACTTAATAGTTGTGGTGAGAAAGTTGAACTTATCAAAAATTTGATTTTATTTGTTTCAACAAGTGTGCTTTGTCTTGACCACCTGTTGACCATCTGGAAGGTCTGCCACCACATGCACCTGTGCAGCTTTGTCACCTTTTTGTTTATTTTCAAAACTGAGATCCAAGTAACCTCAGGCATGGAGTGCAGTGCAATGTATACTGCATTTAGGAAATGGTTGTGCACATCTCCACAAAAATTTTCCCAAAGCACCATTTGTTGGATATCCAGAAACTTGAACCCCATGATCCACTGATGACATGGGCTGGGAATGCGGAGTTTTGATGAACTGGTTAATTTTGCTTGCCAGGCCAAAATCTATGGGGAAATACTAACTGCCAGAATTTTCAATGAGGCTACCAGTGTTGGCGGGGCATCTAAAAAATATGTACAGTGTGGGCCCACACCTGTGCCCTTTACTTTTCTCGCCCTACTGCTACCTGAGATTGAGTGCATACTAATATCCTTTAAGAGATTATCAAGCTTACCTAGTCTTGAATTGAATATGTTGCAAAAGTGATTGCAATGGAGAGAAAAGTCTAGTGTCTCACACCAATGTTATAGTAGAAGAAATCTGCAAGTCAGCTATGAAGGAATTCAGAAAAATTACCAGTGGTTCAAGACCCAATGTTACTAGTAAGGAATTTTCATCTCAATTCAAAATGTATTAGAGTTCTTTCTGGTAAGTAAAATTCAGGCTGGAACTAATTTCTCAACAAAAACATACTGTGGTTCCACCATGTGAGCCCTTACATAATATAAGTATTAACATTGTGTGACCACTCTCTTGAGCATCTAATGGCCATCAGTTTCTCTTAATAGCTGTCAATAATTTAATCAAGCGGGTCAATTCTAGATTATACCGTCCACTTTGTTGAAAGCTACCACCAAATTCCTATATAATCAAATTATAACCCAACATGGGTACCATAACATAATTTTTCTAAGACACCGGTCATAGTTTTTGGTCATCATTGGTAAATGAATTATCCAAATTTATGGGATTCACTCATTTGTTTTCCACTCATTACTATCATGCAACTAGTGGAATGGTAGAGTGTGTAAATGGTATATTGACCTTGACCCCTCATAAAATGACAACGACTGACCCTCTACATTTGCTGCAATATATACCTAGCGCAGTTCTTGCTTATTGAATAAGTTATCATTAGATTATTAAGAAGTTTCCCTTACAAGCTCTATATTAAAGGGAATCCAAGCTGCCCTCTATAGTTCGACCATTTTAGATCAAACCTCCTCAAAGTCCCAAAGTTACTATGAGAACTATCAATATTAAATTGTCTGACTTCAGCACTTGGACTCTGAAAATTTGTCTGCTACCACTACTAGAGAAACTAATCAGTTTAATGATAAGCATTCTCCTCTTCATACTTTTCAACTAGGTGATTTTGTCCTTTTCTATCATCATCAGTTGAGTTGATTCAATACAAATTGTGGACTAATTGGTAAGGACTCTGCAAATCAATATTAAATGAGTAAATGAACACTCTATTTTGGAGGTCGCTCAGAAACTATAATAAATTGAGTAAATAGTCAATTTCACTGGCCTTTAATCCTTTTACGCCAAAACCTAGAGGGGGCATTGTTGAATTTATGGCTCAAATTAAGCATTCAAGTAACTATGGTGACGGGATATAAACCTGATCTAAAAATTAGAAAAACTATTGTCAGGGATACCTCTTGACTAAATTTATCAATCTCCTGATATTGGGGTACAAACCTGACCTATGCGATCATATAATAAATGACTGAAGCCACCTAATATTGGAGTCTATATCTAATCTATGCGTTCAAGTTCTTTTTTCAGAAGTAACCAGATTGTCGCAGAATCCTCAAATTGCAGGTTAGTATAGATCTCAGCTTGGAGAGCGCTTTGATATTTCCCTGATAATAATTCCTTGATCTCCTACATAATTCAGCTTGAGAGAAAATAGAGTAAGTTCTATGTCACTAAATTTTTTGGGTTTTGCTAACTATTTATCAAAAGAATGCAAAGGATACACCAATCAAGGAATTTTTTCCCTTAATTGAAGACTACAATATGTTACATTAAAGTATAACTTTTAAATATCCTTGCGCCTGGGGCTTTGTTTGCCTGAACTTATTTGGTTGGTTAGATCTGATCACCCTCATACTGCACTTCTTATAACAAAAGTGGAATTCTTAGGACATTTATATTGAAGAGAGGAATTCAACCCTTACACACTATGGTCAAAGTGATCTCCAAGTTGCATGAGCCAAAGAGTCTCATAGATATTTAGTTATTCTTAATCATAATGAGATATTATCATTAATTTACCCCAATTTTGCTCAATTCATCAAACCTCTTGTTTGCTTACTTGACAAAAATCTGAGTGGGGAGTAGAGAAAGAAATGAATTTTAACTATAAAACCTTTACTGGAAAAGACTAATTTTGTGCAATACAGATAATGGGAAGCCTTCTAAATACTTAAAGAAGCCTGAAGTTTAGCTGAAGGGTACATTTTTTCACAAATGAATGAAGAAGGCATTGGCCACCATGTGTCTTATTTCAACAATAAGCTTTTTAAAGGCTTAGTGCTACTATAGTGTCACGGAGAGAATAATTTGTAGATCTGCTTATAGCAAAATACTTTCAGCCTTGCATATTTGGTATAAAATTTACAGTCTTTATGGACACTCTTGCTTAAAGTGGTTACAGAATATGAAAGATCCTACTGGAAGAATAGTCTATTAAGCTCTCAAACTTCAGCACTATAACATAAATATTGTCCATCAAGCATGGACGTGACGCATGAACGTGGATGGACTGACCAGATTGCACCTATTTATTTAAATAAAAGCAAAGCTGGTTACATAGCCTACTCAAGAAACTGGTTCTTTTAGATTAAATATGAACTAAATTTAGGAGAGGCTGAAGTGAAACTCTCAAAATAATAAAAGTTCTCGATTGGGTATTTACAAGAAAGTTGGAGTTGATTGTTTACCTTAAGCATTACCTTTAGAATGGCACCAGTCATATTAAAAGCCCAAAATATCTTAGGATATGGAGGATCCAGAAACTTATTTTTGATCTAGAATCG